>LR751386.1:153832-178019 GCA_902729485.2 Mus minutoides | reverse complement strand
TTCCCCTGGCTTGCTCAGCCTGCTCTCTTATAGAACCTAAGACTGCCAGCCCAGAGATGGTCCCACCCACAAGGAGCCCTTGATCACTAATTGAGAAAATGCCTCACAGCTAGATCTCATGGAGGCATTTCCTCAACTGAAGCTCCTTTCTCTGTGATAACTCCAGCTGTGTCAAGTTGACACAAACCTAGCCAGTACATCACCCAACATCAAATCAGCTTAAAGTCCCAGCGTAGATGACAAGGGACCCCGGAGTCCCTACCCCTAGCTGAGAAGCAACTGGCAGGTGATGGTGGCTATGAGAGGAATAGTCACTTCTCCTTGAGGGATGGCTAACAGCAGGTTAGCCATGTCCCAGTGGACAGTCCCACGATAATGTATATATGCACATAAATGACTAGACACAAAAAGAGAAACATATAATAGTGTGTGTGTGTGTGTGTGTGTGTGTGTGTGTGTGTCTGTATGTGTGTGTCTGTGTGTGTATGTTATATGTATGAATTAAAGCTGAGGAGTTGGGAAGGAATAAAGTATAAATAGGATTATGATGTACATATAAAGCTAATGAAACTTTCAAATAATAAATATAGATATAAGAAAATCAAGATTCTGTTTAGGAAAAACAACCTCATTTAAAAATTGTATAAATTCACAGGGAAGAGGCCTGGATTTCCAAAGTATCTTGTTCTTACATTTACCTATCTTTAATGTCTGCTTTTCCCCATCCTAGTCTTGACTCTCTACCAACTTTACCCCAAACCTGAGAAGCATAATTATACAGTGTTCTCTTCTGTTTCTTGCTTTGCACTGTTAGAGTCTAAAAGGGGACCTGCAGGTTTCAGCTGGAGATGTCATTTAGAGTGCACTGCCTTTAGTATAACCAAGACAATGCTTTTGATCCTAACTTCCATGTCTCTTCTTCCTGTTGGTGGTTATTCCATGTCTCTTCTTCCTGTTGGTGCTTAAACTGCAAAGTTCTCAGAGTAAAGACCGATACTTTAGGATGGTCCAAGAGACCTTCAGCCCCCAACGTCTAGCTACACAAGTGTTCCCTATGAAACCTCATAGACTGCTTCACTCTACTTGCTTAAGTGGCTCCAGTAGCACAAAGACAAGATCTCCCTTCTCAATACTTACATTCAAGTTCTGTTCTTACCCTAGTTTTCCTGGTCTTTCTTGGCCAGATAAGGCTACCTGTTTGATCTCTCTTCCTGAAGACTCCTAGATCTTGCTGCAGTCAATCTAATCTGATGGATTAATCAGAAGGCAAACAGAGTGTGGGGACCTGTTCTTCCTTCCGCCTAGAATACCCCACCCTCCCGTCTTCTCGAGCACCACTCATGTTTTGGAATTCTACTCATCCTTGTGTTGCCACAGAAGTCTTGATCACACCATGCATCCGCACTTCATCCCTTTGACATCTCATTCACTGCTTGACTACAGTGTATGTTACAGAAGTTTTGGTCACATGATGGATCATCCCACTTCACACCTTTGACATCCCATAATGCTTGACTGCAGTGGATGTGTCCATAGTTCTTCCTCATCATAGTAGAACCTAAAGGAACCATGGCTTCTCATTTTTCCTTTCTGGACTTGCTCCAGAAACCACAGCAGACTGGAGCTTAATGAATACTCACTGAGTGGAAAGATAAATCATGGTTCACTCTTGTTACTTTTACCTTGCATTAAACAATACATTTCAACATTAAAATTCTCAATACTATCATAGGCTTGCCTTCTTCCCCCTTATTATAAATGTGAATAACCTCTAGTTTATAAAATGTAAGACAGAGAGGAGATTTATATTTGTTATTAGATTTAATTTTTTGACAATTTCATATGTATATTATCTATTATCTATTATCTATTATATTATATATGTTATATGTTATATATTGTATATTGTATGTTACATGCTATATGTTATGTGTTATGGATTCTGTACTATGAATTACATACTGTGGATTATAAATTTATTAAATATTATATGACATTATCTGTTATATATTTTATATTATATACTTTATTATATAGTTTATGTTTTATATTATATATTATGTATTATATTAAATATTAAATATATTATATATTATACATATTATATAAAATATATACTGAATTTTAATCATTTCAATCCTCATTATCTTCTGTCACTCTCTCCTACTGAAGCCCACTTCTACCCAACAAGCACTCATCTGATTCAGTTTATCATACCTGTCTATAGCTCAGTGAGTTGAAATATGGTTACCTACATGAGGACAGGTATGGTTGTAGTCATTTGCTGGATATGGCAACTTACCCATGGCTGTAGTTTGTGTTCTCTTGTGTTTTGTTCCCTTCATATACCAAGTTGCTGCTGCTGTAAGCTTTTCTTCAACAACTCCTTAGCACCCCTATATGCCACTTTTCCTATTCCCTTCTCTCAGATCTCCCTTACCAAAGGCAGATCCCAGTCAGAATTTTCTTTTGTATCAACAATGGAAAATTTAACAAACTCACCAAATACACAAATGTATTTTTCTATCACCCCTTCGTATTTTCAATGTCTCATAATTTTCCTTCCTAGTAGATATAGTAAATCATTACAGGCCAGAAAGATATAATAGTGACAAATATGAATTACTAGCTACTTTCCTAATATAACTCAGCTATCAAAAATCAAAGGTTAAATGCTCTTTTTAAAACCCTGTTAGCATGTGAAATAAACGAGGCTTAATAATCTCACTATCAAGCTTAGTATCCTAAAAGAAACTTATTAAAATAAACTACCTTATACCACTTTTCCCACAGAATATATTCTCTTTTAGGAAAAAATTACTCCCATAAGAAAGGATTAAGAGATTTAACCAGTCATACAAATGAATTCATGCATAAATAAGTGATTAATTGCAGTCACTATCCATTTTATCAATAGCATTTAATACAGACTCCAGACTAACCCAAGGAAAAGCTGGTTTCTATCCAGGTGGTGTATCCTATGATTATCTGCCATTAGGCAGGCAGATTCTAAGTGACCATGTGCCAATGATTCAACAGAAATACTTTGGAACTGCCCAGGAGATGCAGTTCCATAATCTCTAAGGTCCCATGAAGATCACATGAGGTTTAAGAGGTTCTTAAACGGGAATACTCAGACTATCACATAACTGTGGTCCAGATAAAAAGAACAGAACTGGTCTAACAGTCTTTCCATCATGCTTTCCTGAGAAAGACATCACAGCTTTGGTGTAGATACAAAACATAAGGAGAAAGTCAGTATTTGTGACTGCTATCACCTTTATTCACGCCTTTCCTTTAAGTTTGCTCTTTTCACAGTACAGACTTTTCCCTGGAGTCAGGAAAAATAACAATGATAAATAAGGAGCATTTCATGTTCCTGGAACAATCTTTACGATGCTAGAAATGCCTGCTCCGGCATCCAGATGTGAGCTGGCTGAAACTGCATATCCTAGTGCATCTAAGCACAAAACTCATCTTCAGTTAAACCCTGGAAATCAAAAATAGAGTCCAGGGTTCCCAATAAAAGTCTGAATACTCCAGGTAGAACACATCTCTGCCCATGCAATTGCTACAGGGCACCCTCTTGTTAGTCTCTTGAACACTATGAATGAGAAGTTAAGGGTTTGGGCATTTGTCTCAGTGGAGGAGCATGTACCTAGCAAGCACGAGGCTCTGGATTTGAGCCAGAAATTTGATAGATAATAACAATGAAGGTATTTATTTTAAGATCTATTTCATCGAATGGGAAAACAAAAGACGAAATTGGATCATATCTTTCTGTGGAACCCAAAGAGATTAATAAAAACACCACAGGTGTACGGTTTAAGACTAACACCCAAAGAACCTGTTTAATCTAGCATAAAGGGGGTATAAACCCTATACGTTTTTCACTTCTCCTGGACTATTTCTGTGTTCATACAGATAAATCATTAGGACATTTGGGGAGGGGGGAAAAACCCTTCATCTACCCTTTACAAAGCCTTTATCAGGAAAATAAAATAAAACTGTCAGGGAAAGAGAACAAAATGCTGAGGAACCTTTAGAACTAAGCAGTGGTTCTCTGAGTCACGGGAAAAGACATCAGGTTTAGTCCCTTAGAAATCAAACTGGGAACCACAGAATTCCGAACTGAGACAGAAGGCATCCACATTTGGATTTCCTGTGAGGGCTTACTGCCATCAAATGAACTAGGATGGACCAGATGAGTCTCCAAGCATGGCTCCGGATTTCTAGCTTTAGAACTGCTGGGTGGTTTTCGTTTTATGAAACAGCAAACACACTTGCCAATTCTGAACCTCACATCAGATCCAATGAACTCCTGGATGCTCAACCAGTCCATATTTCACTCTAATAGCTGAATGTTCCAATTTATACTAAACCTTGAAGTATTTGGAAATTGAATATCATTTTAGGTTACTAATATTTTAGTGTTATTAAATCTCAAAAGGTTATAATTGGTTTTGAGTATAATATAAAAAAAGAATGAGCTTCAGTTTAAGAAAAAAAAAGCAAAGTTTGAAAACAATAACTTTGTTGTAAATAAAGGAGGCTCAAGCTTACCTTCCCTTTTCTTTTTTATCTTACTTTATATATTCCAGAATAAATATTAGAAGTAGTAAACGAAAGCAGATTATTTGCTTGTTCACTAAATCATTCCTGTCTCCATATATTTAAATGATCTTATTTTTTTCCCAGTTTATCATACTCTTTCTAGACCCAAGACTACATTATTGTTGTTGTTTTGTTTTGTTTTGTTTTGTTTTTTTTGTCAGGATGACACTGAAACCAACAACAACCCAGAGCTAATCTGAGGCAAATGTATGAAACAGCAGAAAATTTCCTAAGTAGGTTACTGATTGATTCCATTAGTTGACCATAGCTGCCACAACAAATTACCACAAAGTGAGTGCTTTATGACAATAGAAATGTATTCTCAGTTCTCGAGGCCAGGAGTCCAAAACCAAGATGTTGACAGGGTGGTGCCCCCTCCAGAGGTTCATAGAAGAATGTGTTCCTGAGCTCTGTCCTGGCTTGGGTCATTGCTGGCAATCCTTGATGTTCCTTGGTCTGCAGATAAATCTGCAATCTATGGCTCCATCTTCACATACCATTCTCCTCTTCAAGTCTACCCAAGTTTCTCTTTTCTTGTGAGGAGCCGATCACAGAAGTCAAGCTCACCTCAAAGTAATTTCAGCCTCACCTCATGCTAAATTAATGGCATATAGAAAAAAAGGAAAAAAAAAGGTTATTTCCAAAGACTTTATTCTTTGGGTCTGGGGCTTAGGATGTGACAAATTATTGGATGGAGTGACAAAGTTTTATCCACTACAGTGACTAAATATTAAAGATACTGGGGACCAATAGGAACTGGTGTTACTTGTACGTCGTCTCACCTTCTCTGTGTATCTGTCTGTGCTTCCTCCTCTAACAAGGACATTTGTCACTGCATTTAAGCCAGCTGCTTACTTCCAGATAATCTCCTCATCTGAGGAAATTTTCAGTATAAAACAGAGGAAGAAAAGAAGGAAGGAAGGGAGGGAGGGAGAGAGGGAGGGAGGGAGGGAGGGAGGAAGGAAGGAAGGAAGGAAGGAAGGAAGGAAGGAAGGAAGGAAGGAAAGAAAGAGAAAAATGTTTCATTCATATTTAAATGCACAATAGCAACTCATAAAAATGTAAGTGCACATATTGAGCTGCACAGCCATTATACCTTTACTTAAATAGATGTATAGTACTTTTACTTATGTTGGAGCCAGGTTCACTCCAATCTAGTGCAATCATATTAACGACATCTACTTTTTAAAAATGTTTTTCCAAAGAAAAGTTTATATGTGTGTGATCAAAATCTTTAGAGGCCATGGATGCAGCCACATTTAAAGCACAGATCTCTAAGTTATTCACATTTTATTTGGACACACTAATATAAATTAGAGTAAATTTAAGTACTAAAGTCTTGGGATGGATCTCGGCTGTCATCTTGCATTGTATGCTGGCCCACATATTCAATAGTCAAGGCATCAATAACAGCATTTGCATAAACATTTCCACGTGTAATATTTCTATTAAAATATCTTCCCAAAAATTCAACAAGCAAAATTTACCCTCGCCTTTGGGCAGCTTAGAAAGCACAGAAGGAAAAAAAATCCAGTTAGACCTAGTTCACTGATTTCTTGTCTTCATAAAATGTCCTCATTTTTAATGATGTATGCAATTCAGTTTTAATCTCACAATTACAACTCAGGGGTTGTTAGATGAATGACAGAAAGTCTCTTTCCTTCGTTGACATTTCAAAGTCACTGAAGAAGCATGTGAATTACCCAGAGACATGTACTAAGAAGTGACAGTGACAGCTCATAAAATAATATTTCTCCCAGGTAATGGCAGCATACATTTTTTTCTTTTTTTTTTACTTTTTTTATTAGATATTTTCTTCATTTACATTTCATGTGCTATCCCATAAGTCCCCTATACCCTCCCCTGTCCTGCTCCCCTACCCTCCCTCTCCCACTACTTGGCTCTGGCATTCCCCTGTACTGGGGCATATAAACATTGCTAGACCAAGGGCCTTTCTTCCCCAATAATGGCCAACTAGGCCATCTTCTAATACATATGCAGCTAGAGACATGAGCTCTGGGGGTTCTGATTAGTTCATATTGTTGTTCCATCTATAGGGTTGCAGACCCCTACAGCTCTTGGGTACTCTCTCTAGCTCTGACATTGGGGACCCTGTGTTCTGCCCTATAAATGATTGTGAGCATCTACTTCTGTATTTGTCAGGGACTGGCAAAGCCTCACAGGGGACAGCTATATCAGGGTCCTTTCAGCAAGATCCTGCTGGCGTAGGCAGTAGTGTCTGCATTTGGTGGCTGATTATGTGATGTACCACCTGGGTGGGGCATTCTCTGGATGGTCCATCCTTTCATTTTAGCTCCAAACTTTGTAACTGCACCTCCTTCCATGCATATTTTATTCCCTATTCTGAGGAGGAATGAAGTATCCACACATTGGTCTTTCTTGATTTTCTTGTGTTTTGGAAATAGGGGAGAAAGTGGGGAAAACCCTTGAAGATATGGGCACAGGGGTAAAATTCCTAAACAGAACAGCAATGGCCTGTGCTGTAAGATCACAAATCAACAAATGGGACCTTATAAAATTGCAAAGCTTCTGTAGAGCAAAAGATACTGTCAATAAGACAAAAAGGCCACCAACGAATTGGGAAAGAATTTTTACCAATCGTAAATCTGATAGGAGGCTAATATCCAATATTTACAAAGAGCTCAAGAAGCTGAACTCCAGAAATTCAAATAACCCCATTAAAAATGGGGTACAGAGTAAACAAAGAATTCTCAACTGAAGAATGACAAAGGGCTGAGAAGCACTTGAAAAAATGTTCAAAATCCTTAATCATCAGAGAAATGCAAATCAAAACAACCTTGAGATTCCACCTCACACCAGTCAGAATGGCTCAGATCAAAAATTCAGGTGACAGCAGATGCTGGTGAGGATGTGGAGAAAGAGGAAGATTCCTTCATTGCTGGTAGGATTGCAAGCTGGTACAACCACTCTGGAAATCAGTCTGGCGGTTTCTCAGAAAACTGGACATAGTACTACCAAAAGATCCAGCAATATCTCTACTGGGCATATAACCAGAAGATGTTCGAACTGGTAACAAGGACACATGCTCCACTATGTTCATAGCAGCCTTATCTGGAAAGAACCCAGATGTCCCTCAACAGAGGAATGGATACAGAAATTGTGGTACATTTATACAATGGAGTACTGCTCAGCTATTAAAAACAATGAACTTATGAAATTCTTGAGCAAATGGATGTATCTGGAGGATATCATCCTGAGTGAGGTAACCCAATCACAAAAGAAGTCACTTGATATGCATGCACTGATAAGTGGATATTAGCCCAGAAAACAAGCACACATTTTTAATACCAGTATTCAGGAGTCAGAGGCAGGCAAATCTCTGAGTTTGAGGTCAGTCTACCGACAAAGTGGGTCCCAGGGCAGTCAGGTCAGGACACATAGAAAAAAGGAAAAGAGGCCAGGCGTGGTGGTGCACGCCTTTAATCCCAGCACTCGGGAGGCAGAGGCAGGCAGATTTCTGAGTTCGAGGCTAGCCTGGTCTATAGAGTGAGTTCTAGGATGGCCAGGGCTACACAGAGAGAAGAGAAGAGGAGAGGAGAGGAGAGGAGAGGAGAGGAGAGACAAACTAAAACAAAATCTCTATGTGTCTGTGTGTGTGTGTGCTCCTGTATCCAAACACAGTGTAGAGCCTTGTGCCTCTTATTAGGAGGACATGGATATGGTTCTAAAATGGTTCAAATAAAGTCATGAAAGAAATCTTATATGATTTCTTTCTACCACCGTCCTTCCCCCCTCTCTCTCTTTCTCTCTATCTTTCACACACACACACACACACACACACACACACACACACACACACACATTTATCTTATTATTTAAGGAGGAAGAAGGAAGGGGCTTGGTTCTCTTATTGTCTTTTGGGATCATGGATACCACAGACAAGAAAAGCCTGGTGCTGCAAGTCCCACATTTTTGTCACCACACTGGGGTACAATTAATTGAAAATAAAATCTACACAGAAGAAAAATGGCAGAGTGAAGGTGGAAACAAACATGTGTAGGATTGCACCTGTTCTTTTAGTTGTGTAAAGACAATAGGACTATGTTTAGACCTGTCACAAGAAGTCCTTAGAACACAGAGGCTGGTATCAGAATACACTCCAGTCGTTATTATAACAATGTTACCTGTGCTTTCTGGATGTGATTTTTCTTTTCTTTTTTTTTTTTTGAGTAGTAAAAAAGGAAAATCTCTAAAAAGCTCAACATCAGTCACACAACTGTGACAAACTCACTGAGAAGGTCAAGCATGTGAACTTTACCCAACGCATGCTTCTACAAGGAGAGAGAGAGACAGAGACACAGAGAGAGACAGAGAGAGAGACAGAGAGAGACAGAGAGAGAGACAGAGAGAGACAGAGAGAGAGACAGAGAGAGACAGAGAGATACAAAGAAAGAGACAGAGAGTGACAGAGAGACAGAGAGAGACAGAGAGAGACAGAGAGAGAGACAGAGAGAGAGAGGCAGAGAGACAAAGAGACAGAGACAGAGAAAGACAGACAGAGAGAGACAGAGAGACAGGGGAAACAGAGACAGAGACAAAGATGGGGAGACAAAGAGAGAGACAGAGACAAATAGAGAGACAGAGAGGGGAGAGTCAGAGAAAGAGACAGAGAGAGAGAGACAGAGAGAGAGACAGAGAAAAAGACAGAGAGAGAGAGACAGAGGGACAGAGAGACAGAGAGACAGAGACAGAGAGAGAGACAGAGAGAGAGGCAGAGAAAGAGACAGAGAGACAGAGAGAGAGACAGAGAGAGAGACAGAGAGAGAGAGGCAGAGAGACAAAGAGACAGAGACAGAGAAAGACAGACAGAGAGAGACAGAGAGACAGGGGAAACAGAGACAGAGACAAAGATGGGGAGACAAAGAGAGAGACAGAGACAAATAGAGAGACAGAGAGGGGAGAGTCAGAGAAAGAGACAGAGAGAGAGACAGAGAGAGGCAGAGAGACAAAGAGACAGAGACAGAGAGACAGACAGAGACAGAGAGACAAGGGAAACAGACAGAGAGACAGAGACAAATAGAAAGACAGAGAGGGGGAGAGAAAGGGAGTGTGGGAAAGAGACAGACAGACAGATACAGAGACAGAGCAACAGAAAGACAAAGAGGAAGGAGGGGAGAGAGGGTTATGTTCTTCCTACAGAAACTCTATAGAGTTATTTAGGTAATAATCTAAAAATCACAAGACAATGACTGTCTCTTCTCTACTCACTAGATAACCTATTTATTTCTATATTAGCATTATGTTTTCTTTCCTTATAATTTTGTCTTGTCCAAATACAGCTTGTTTGGAGACTATACAATATTAAAATCTAATGAAGCCAAATTGTAATATTGTCTCTTAGGTAAACAAATGGGAATTGTCATTGATCTAACAGAAAGTAAATATCCACTCAAGCCTTTACTCAGTTTACAGCATGCTGCTAATTCAACTGGATAAGAGCGTTCCTTTGAAGAAAGCCAGCAAATGTGTTCTCCCTTCCTTAGGATGATATGCTACTGGCATTTCTTGAAGAGTGGGGTTCACATGAGTGCTTGTTTAAAAGTAAAGCACACAGAACCAAACCCTTTGCAGGTCCTTCTCAGTAATAAAAGCTGATTCTTCTATTAACCTCTTCTCTCTGCTATGATGTATTATTAAAAATGGAAGGGCATTGTTAACAATGTGTACTCCATAATAGCATCATGGGGCACCATTTATTTTCCTGTAGGGAGAGTTTATTTCATCTTGGGCCAACTTGGAAAGCTTTTGAAAAGCCATCAGCACACTGACTTTCTTCATATTAGATAAAAGCAAGTGTGTAGCTCATACATTGATCTGGAATTGCTCAGAGAAAAAGCAGGGCTGGGGTGGGGAGAGAAGATCTTTTCTTGGTCCAGAGTCATCTTTACATCATGTTGACATCTGCAGGAACTGTAAAGAGAATGTCGGCAGGAAATTTTCACCTTTTTTAGAGATGGAAACTGGAAAGGTGAAGACAAATTTTTATCAGATTAACAACAAAAAGGGAAAAAAGTAAAAAGTTCAATGTAACACTAAATGTCAATGTATTCTGAAAGAGCAAACACTGAGGAGCTGTATTTAAGCCACACCAGCTATTTTAATGTCTTTGATAGCTGATTTGCAATTCATAACTTGTAGGTTGACATATCCGCACCATTGGCTCACAAAGTCCTGGACATTAGGCTCCCATGTGTTAACCACTGGCAAAGTTTTTATTTAAGTGACCAGACAGCAAACATTTTCGGTTCTCTGGCTTACCCTGCCGTTTCTAAATTTGGCCATTGCACTGTGACAACAAGTAGAAGTGAAACAAAATGAACTGTGCTTGACTCAATGGAAGTTTATTTACAAAATTAAGTGGTGGGCTAGATGGCCCTGGGGTTGTAGTCTGCAATGAACCCCTTCTCTATTCTAACAGAAAATTATTATTCAGGATGTGAGAATGATATGATTTATAATAAATGGGAGTTTCTTGAAAAGTATATGAGCTTTCTATAAGTTTACTAATAATATGGCAATCTATATTTTTCTTCTTTAAAAAAATACTTTTTTTTCAACTTTTATTAGATATTTTCTTCATTTACATTTCAAGTGTTATCCAGAAAGTTCCCTATACCCTCCCCCCTCCCGGCCCTGCTCCCCTACCCATCCGCTCCCACCCCTTGGCCCCGGCGTTCCCCTGTATTGGGGCATATAAAGTCTGCATAACCAAGGGGCCTCTCTTCCCACTGATGGCCAACTAGNTTTGCCAGGCATTGGTATATTTTCCCCCGAGACAGCTATATCCGGGCCCTTTCAGCACCATCTTACTGGCATATGCTATAGTGTCTATGTTTGGTGACTGATTGTGGGATGGATCCCTGGCAGCCGCAGTCGTTGGGTCCATCCTTTGGATTCAGCTTCACAAATGCTCTCTTTAACTCTTTCAATGTGTGCTTTGTTCTTAATTCTAGGAAGGGGTGACGTGTCCATATTTTGATCTTCCTTCTTCTTGAGTATCATGTGTTAAGTAAATTGTATCTTGGGTAGTCTAGGTTTCTGGGCTAATATCCACATATCAGTGAGTACATGTTATGTGAGTTCTTTTGTGAATGGGTTACTTCACTCAGGATGATGGCCTCCAGATCCATCCATTTGCCTAGGAATTTCATATATTCATTGTTTCTAATAACTGAGTAGTACTCCATTGTGTAAATATACCAAATTTTTTGTATCCATTCCTCTGTTGAGGGACATCTGGGTTCTTTCCAGTTTCTGGCTATTATGAATAAGGCTGCTATGAACATAGTGGAACATGTGTCCTTATTTTTTATTTGTGTGTGTGCTACTTCATTCATATTCATCATGGTGCTCACAGGGACTGGGGCGGGGCAAGCCATAGGGTTGCCTTATACTGGAATTTTAGGCCACTATAAGTCAGCTAATATCAGTTCTGGGAACACAGTCTATGTTCTCTGCAAGGTCATCAAATGCTCTTGACGCCAGTCTACATTTGCAGAATGGTACTCCCCAGATCTCTTCAGTTCCTAGGTGAAGAGGGCAAAAAGATATTTTGTGAGAAAAAAAATTCGGAAAAATGCTCTGTCAGGCTTCAGGCTCATCCTCTGATCTGAGGCCGGCCAACTCTGCTTTCGACTAGGGTAGATTTCTGAGTTATATAAAATTGCATTTTTTAAAGTTTCTGTTTTTATTAATATTTAGTAAAAAGACCAGGAAATCATCATTCTCGATTATTTGTGTGAGTCCCATCTGGCCATACTTGCCACTTAAGACCATATACACCTCAAGATCACAGAGGCTGATGCCACAAATGTAGAGTGAGCCATGCATAAGAGATTATAGAAAATACGTATCTACTTAAAATAAAAAGATGAACATGCCTAGGGTGTCTTAAAGAAAAAAAAATCTAGTAACATCGGGAGACAGATGCTCGCAGAGTCGGGTCAGGAACACAGTCATACTGCTTGCTTGGGCTCACTGGCATGGTACCGGGAGGGGTGCACTTTGAGGCTTTTCAAAAGTTTACACCCCCACACACTGATACAGATTGCAACAGGCATCATAGAACAAAGAAAAGCTTGCTTCTCGGCACTGCTTAGATCATACATGACAACCATAATTGAACAAATGGGCTGCGGAGCAAAGGGTAATGGACCGTGGAGATGGAGGGGGAGTCGAACAAGGGCTCAGAGATGGACCCCTGGGATAGTGGAGTGTACTAGTAGGTGTAGCCTAAGCGCCAAACCTTCATCGCCACATACTGAAGCTTCTTGTGTGCTGATAGTTGTGCAAACTATAGCCATTGTCTAAACAACCAACACACTAAGACGATAGAATTGAGACTCTAGTTTATCCCATTTGGTCACACAGAAGGAGTTGACGTGAATTTGGGAACAAACAAGATTGTCTTATTATAGTACAAGTGAGGCTGGACATTTTCTCTTTTGCCCTAGAACTTAGCCATCTTGGGAAAGAATTTTAAAACTGATATACAAAACCCTCAACTTCCTCCTTCAGGATCCAGGTCCATCAGTAGTCTCAGTATCTTCTCCATTTCACTATCTCCTCCACTAACGGCACCCTTATTGCCTACCTCTAGAGATCTTTCTAGAGTTCTTTCTATGTACCTGGTCAAAATTAATTCTCTTAACCTCAAGAACTGTGGTGGGGGGGAGGCAATCAAGAGTGTGATGTCATTTCTGAGCCATAATAATGAAGCGTAAGCTCCAACTGACTAGATGGGAGCTTCAGCTAAGGCACCATCAGGTGAATGGTGGTGTTACCGCCTGAGCTCTCTGCCATCCAGTCATAACTTACAGATCTGAAGAGGATATAGGGTAATATTTAAATTAATGATGCTTTTAGAACAGATATATTTTTGTTTATACTTATTAGTTATATGTGATAATGGGTTTTATTAGGACAGTGTCATACATGCATATATATTTGTTATGTCTATGACCCCCATTACCTACCCTGTTTGTTCCTATTACTACATCAATGTGAATAACCAATCACAAAAGCACTTATGTGCATATATGTGTTCTCTCTCTCTCTCTCTCTCTCTCTCTCTCTCTCACACACACACACACACACACACACACACAAACAGAGTGTGTGCTCATACACACATTTCAAAGCAAAAATTTCTAATCTTTCTCTGTTCATGCCATCTTTAGTGTTTGGGTAATGATAATTTTTTTCACAAAAAAACTAGTAGACAAAACTAAAAAGTTTAATATTTTAATGTTAAGAATCACTCAAACAAACAGCATTATAGCAATAGAGAATCCGTGAAAGGAAGGACAAGTGATGTAACGGTCACACTGTGAAGGACTCAAGCTCCTTATCAGAAAAAGCAACAGATGCTAAATATTGCCTTCATGGCTCTGAGAATTTCTACTGCTACCCATAGCTGTGTTTGCTGCAGCACCCTGCAAACCCCAGTACTCTGGGTAGAGGAATTGTAGTTCATAGTCAATGTCTGTTCCCGTCCAGTGCAGTCACACACAGGTAACATTTCAATCTCTAAATGGTCTTTCAGGTATGGAAAGCCTACTATCTTAGTTAGGGTTTCTGGTTTCATCCCAGAAACACCATGACCAAATAGCAAGTTAGAGAGGAAAGGGTTTATTTGACTTACACTTCCACACTGCTGTTTTATCACTGAAGGAACTCAAATAGGGTGGGGAAGACTGGAGGCGGGAGCTGATGTAGAAGCCATGGAGAGGTACTGCTTACCAGTTTACTTCACAGGGCTTGCGCTCAGCCTTCTTTTTTTTATTTTCATTTTTTATTAGATATTTTCTTCATTTGCATTTCAAATGCTATCCTGAAAGTATTCTATACCCCCACATCCTGCTCCCCAACCCACCCACTCCTGCTTCCTGGCTCTGGCATTCACCTGTACTGGGGCATATAATCTTCACAAGACCAAGGGCCTCTCCCTGTCTCTTGTGAGGCTATGCCAGTGCCTGGCAATTACAGAAGTGGATGCTCACAGTCATCTACTGGATAGAACACAGGGCCCCCAAAAGGAGGAGCTCAAGAAAGTACCCCAGGAGCTGAAGGGGTCTGCAACCCTACACGAGGAACAACAATGTGAACTAACCAGTACCCCCAGAGCTCGTGTCTCAGCCTTCTTTCTTAAAGAGTCCAGGACCTCCAACATAAGGATTTCATCACCCACAATGGGCTAGGCCCTCCCCCATTGATCACTAATTGGCAAAACATCTTATAGCTGAATCTCATGGAGGCTCCTTCCTCTCTGACGACAATAGCTCATGTTAAGTTGGCACAAAACCAGCTAGTCTGCTACCAAAATTGAACTTTGCTTAGGGTTTTAAAGAGATCCAGGGATAGTCTTAGACACTATTTGTTTAAGAATCTTCAGTAAAAAAAAGTCTCTGATGCCTATACACAACTTATTTGGTAGGAAGCCATATTTGTCTTTTTAAAGTCAGAATTAATAATTGTCAGTTTGCCCAGAAACAAAGATGACAACAGAGGTACACCATGTTCTTTCCTCCAGACTTTCTTCACTGTCAGATCTGGATCATTACCCTTGATTAATACAGGCTTCTAAATCAATAATCATTCACTACATGTGTAATTTGTTGTTCATAAAGCATTTCATCATAGGCTTTAACACATGTAAGATTTCAACAAGCCTCACATGTGGAGGTAATCATTTTCTCCAGACCAATGTCCCTTGTCAAGTTCATTTTCCTTAAAAACTTTTTTAAACTGGATGTTTGCAAAAGATTTACTTCTCAAAAAGAAAATTAAGAAGCAGTAAATGGTATCATCTAACTAAAGAATAACACTGGAGTGTGTGTATGTATGTATGTACATGCACAAGACAGAAAGAGAGGTATAGAGAAATGAGAAAAATACAGCTTTACATTCCTTTAATGGTATGTGAATGTGAACTTGTAGTGATATGAATCTGATAGACAAAGGATAGGCATAAAAGGACTGAGGAGACTCTGCCCAAAGAATGAACCAACCAGCTGTGGGAGACCAAATAATTCCCTCTGATCATTGACAGTTTTCAGATAGATTTAAAAGCAACTGTATCAAAGCATGCTAAATGACTTTGATAACCAAGGACAGATTGCAACATTCCATGAGCAAACTAGGCTTGCTGGCCCACACTCCTTGGAGGCCTTATCACAACAGCGCCCAAGTATGTTCCAAGTACAAACACTTTACCCTCAGGCAGTCACCTCAGGCAGTCATCTCTGAAGGCAAGACTGGCTGGCTTCTTTTGCATTCACAACTCACAAGAACACCAAAGCAGCTACTTTAGTAAGGGACCGACTACAGGCATGAGTGGGTATCCATCCTTTTCTTTTCTAAGTCAGTCCCCTCCCGGTACCTCTGAACAGCAAGGGTGCACACATATCAACAATCATCCTACAACCATAAGAACTTATAAGGAACTAGTTATTTGTTGTGTTTATTTAAACACTAAAACAAAAAGAAATATGATACAAAACATCAAGTATGATGTTTATATACCTGAATGCTTTTAAATGATATTAAAATCTTGACTACACCACTAATTAAGCTTTGATTTATAAATAAATAAATAAATAACGGTTAAATTTTTTTAAAAAATAGCTACAATTAAAAGTCTTTAGTTACTGCATGTGTAGCCTTAAATTAAATAAGACTAATGTTGTTCTGTGGGTTAAGTAAATGCTAATACTGTACCGTGAATTATGTAATGCTAATTAGTTGTCAAAAGCAATGTTTCTGAATCTTCTCACAGCCTAGTACAATGTGTCTAGTATATATAAAGTGACCAGGGGTGGGGTCTGGAAATCGAGCAAGCTAAAACAAAGCCAGATGTGAGAGCAATGATCCCAGAGTGAGCGGCTGCTGTAGTCCCTTGTGTTTCCCAGCTGCTTCACGTGGGAGGGAACCGGTACACTTTCGCTGTAGAAAACACCCAATGCAACGAGATTTCTCATTTGTTGTCCTTGTTCATTTAATCCTAATTCTACAGTTCTTTGATTACAAACACACAGCCTGCATGCCTACCTTCTTGAGTGGGTTCTGTAGATAAAGCCGTGGTCCCCAAGTTTGCACTTGCTAAGCTATCTCCCCAGTGCTGGAAGTTTTCGTTTATAAGTTAAAAGTGGATAGGAAATTCCTTTTCCCGTTTAATAAAGCCATCGGGGAAACGAGTGAACTGTCAGAAACATTTTTAGAAAAAGTATTTGCAAGGGATTTTTCTAACCACCAGATCTTAGACTTAAAAGGAGCCATTACTGGTAAAGTTCTCTTCATTGATCTCTCTGTCTTAATTGCTCTCTAACACAGAAATGATAATAATTCCAAACCCTTAAGGTTGTTCTGAAGAGCAAAGGTTTAGTCCATACCTGTGTACTCATGCAAGTGCACAAACGTGTGAGTGTGCATGTGCACACACGCACACACACACTCAAACATACACACCTCAAAATTCGGAATTAGCAACTTTCTTTTAGAGAAATAATACAGTGTGCCAACATAGTGTGGTATTTCTGCAACCAAGTGAAATGTTTCTGTGCAGCTGTTCTATTCACCTTAAGTAGGCCAAGCAATTTCAACACACTGTAAAATGGCTGGGACTCATAACATCTGGCCTTGCTGCTACCAGAGATGGAAACAAACCTTTTATACCACAGACTCATAGACAAAGGACTACAGAGGCACACGTGGAGACACTGACAGAGGATCTGAATTCAGTGTGAGTCTTCAGTTGTTACATATCAGCCCTCTTACCACCAAACTCACAACCAACAGTCACTCCACTGCACCCCACCACACCCCACTGCACCCCACCTTTCCTCTTTTCTCTGTTTCTTCCTCTCTTCCCTTTCAACACATACCTAACCAGGGTGTTTATTTCTAAAGCACAGTTCCATACAGGGAGATTATTTGAATAGCACTCACAATTTATTTCCCGAGAACAGGCCAGTAAGGCTATTAACAGTGTAAATTTGTGATGTTATATAATGTTTTGTGACCAGAAACTACAGCCTTCTGCATAAGGCAGCTACCCCCTATATATTGAGTAAGTCAGAAACTAAGTTTATTTAGCTCATAAATGACACTCTTTCTACTGGTTGCCATATTGTCATAACAATGAAATTTCTGTAAATATACTTAATGTAAAACAAAAATTAACCTGGGAATTTTTGCAATCTGTCTTTTTAGTTAAATTGTTTATAAAATGAATCCTCAAACAACATCCATTTAAACCTTATTTTAACATTTTCAGTATACATATATGTACACATATATATTTTCTTAATTAAGCTTTTGCATTTTTAAAATTTAAAAATCTCTTAAATGTAGAAGATTTTTTAAAATTCTTTTAAAAATAATCAGTTTCTCAGACCAATTTTTAATTCTATGAATAGGGAAAAACAAAAAAACAAAAAACAAAACGAGAATTCTGTAACCACCCATATTCACACAGTATTGACCCAATCTAAATTCTTGTTAAATAATGTTTCACACTCAAGAGATGAAACTTTCAAAGCATTGTTCATTAATTCCACACACAAAAAAAAGATGCTTATGTTTCAGCCAAATATGTATGAGGTGGGGAGTCCTGCTAAAAAGAAAAATATAAAGTATTCCTTTATCAGAATGCCAATTAATCAAACCCAAGCTTTCTCTAAGTCCAGCTCCAAGTTCTAAATGGGACAGACCCTTTAAGGAAAGTGTTCCACAGTTTTTCCACTTACTCAACTGTGATATGTAGCTAACAATGTTGAACTATAAACTAAAAGACTAAACTGGAGCTTTTGTATATTTTATAGTTTGTGCATATAAAATGCTATCAACTAGAAATAAGTCTTAGCTCCTGGATTTAGTGTATAAATGGAATTTATTCCATTTTACTTGCTAAGCATATATAAAAGATTATTTAGTTTATTAAACATTAAATGCTACCATTATTTACCTTCCAATCTAGACACAATATAAAAACATTCATGTGTTTAATTACATTTCCATTAGGTAATAAACTGTGGTAGATTTACCTTAAAATTCTTTAATGAAAAACAACAGGCATTCATTAATAAAATTCTAAATATATACAAACTATTTACCTGTATTATCTTATTTAACTCACTAAAGAAATGTTTCTTTTAAAAAAAATCATCTTCTGATAGAATACCAATTACTGACAGGTCAAGCCACCACCCCCTACCACCCACTAAAGAAAATCTAGATCCACAGATCAAGACACTGTGATTCTTCAAGTTGTTCTAGTAGAAACAATCTTGGAAAAGAAAACAAAATCAAAAACCTCCTTCAGGTTTCAGAATATCCTTAGAAATAAAGTCGAGCTAAAATTCAGGCAGCTTTTATTGTTGACAAAGTTGCGATGGCTCCTGCCACTTGGTTCTCTAAATGTACTATTGCTACAGTACTTCCACACAGTGGTAAATTATGCTGTAGAAACAAAGCAGAGTGCACATGACAAGATATATGGAATCGAATCAACGAACAGAGCTAAACAAGATGACAAGTGGAAATTGGAGCCAGTGCATCCTTGTTTATACAGCTTAAAATACAGCCAGCAGTAGCATTTATTTTATATGGATATATGGTAAACGCGAAAATAAATAACAGTACTGAATGAACAGAGCCAGAGAAAGGGCAGTATGGTAGTGTCTCTGGAAGAGGAGAGGTGTGAATAGCCACAAGGAAATTTTTTTGAATCAAACCTATTTTACCTCTTTATTTTGACTATCTGACATGATTATGGCCGAGGGTTAATGTGTGTCCAAGCTAGTGTAGGTGACTAGATTCACAGACTTGTCTTAGTAACTTTTTATGTTTACATAGTCTATGATTTTTTTTATTTTATTAGATATTTTCTTTATTTACATTTCAAATGCTATCCCAGCCTCTGAAGTTTGGATCATGCCAAACTGTTAGGGCAGAACGGGGGAGCTGGGTCATCTGGTTTCAAAGGTAGAAAAATTGGAACAAATTATTAAATTGAGAGAAAGAAATGGGAGCAGAATTGTGGTTTGTTTATATTTGGAGGTTAAATGGAACCTTTTGAAACATGCATTAAAAACATCTGATTCCACAGGAGGAAAAAACTAGAAAGAATTGGAGGGAGTGGACAGGGAAGAGAATTCTGCTTCTGATTTCCCGCAAGCCTTCTGTGAGTACTGAGGTGGGTGTGTCCGCATGGAAACATGAGCTATATTCTGAGCACCCTCCATCGCCTCCCCTCCGCTCCACATGAAACCCTAAAGCTGTGTTTATGACAACATAATCATTTCTACAGTAACTAAAGAGCTGTCAGCAAAAGGGGATTATTGCTTAAGTTGAGAAATAAGCAGCTAAAACAATTCTCAAACCACAAGGAACAGGTTCCAGAGCCAATACTCAATGCAACAAAGCCCAAACAGTGCTGATATGGAAAATGTGAGGCGCAGGGCAGCCCCAGCTGACCCTTTAGCAGCCGGCCTCCTAGGTTTCTGCAAAGAAAAAGCGTCCTACACTTTAAACCGACAGGGACTGGCTCTGACGGTGTACGCCGTCTCTGCACAGAAAGATTTATCAATAGCGACATCTTGTACATTCCCAACCCAATCTCGCTGCAGCACGCGAAGCTAAAGCAGTCATCGGCACAGTTTCTGATAAGAATCATACATTTCCAATAAGAATTATGCATGTCTTCTAACGTTTTTGGACTTCCCAGTCTCCATGAAAGCAATTAAATTTAATAATTTGTTCAGAGAGCATTTGCCTGTTTCGGAGAAAGGCACAATGTGTTACTGTTATAGAGAAAACATCAAGTTGTCTGTCAGTGTGGCAGCAGAGAAATGGATGCTGTGGACTTCACAGGTGCATCCTGCTTTGCTTTCTCTTGTGATTTGAAAACAAACACACAAACCATACTGGCCCAAAGCAACTCGGAGTGGAAAAGGTGATTTTGCTTAAGTTCATGCCAAAGAACATCACTGAGGGAAGTCAGGACAGGATCTCAAGAAAGTCACCTGGGAGCAAGGACTGTAGCAGAAGCCATAGAGGAATGCTGCTTACTGGCTTGCTCCTCGTGGCTCACTCAACCTGCTTTTATTGTACACACCCAGGACCACCTGACTGTGGTATCACCACCCACAGTGGGTTGGGCTGCCCCACATTAATCATTTATCACAAAAACAGCCCCATGGACTTGTCTACAGATCAATCTGATGGCAACACATCTCAGTTGAGGTTCCCTCTCCCATTACTCTAGTTTGTGTCAAGTGGACAATAAAATAGGAGGCACAGGCATAGGGAGTTTTAACAATTTTTCAACAAATTATTTATATGCTTAGTGGGTTGTAGATTAAGAAAGTACTCCTCTCTTGTAGTTGCAGTAGTAATGTCAAAGCAAAAGGTAATTGAAAAAGAAATCATCTTTGTCCACTAAATGCCTATACTGCATAACCCTGACTATTTCTTTTTTCAGCAGAACAGGGACAGGATTCTTGGTGCTTCTCCATAGAATTGATGGGTCAAATGAAAACAGCTGATAGGCCCGATGATCACATCTGCACACACGTGTACACTTTGCCCCCAAATGACTCATGTAAGTTCATGTGTATAGGAAATACATATAAGAACGAACAGCAGTACCAATGCCATGAATGGCCAAAAAAATCTATGTATGAAGACAAGCTATAGATTGTGCCAACACACAGCTACAGGAAGGCAAACAGTAGCAGTAACATGATTATAAAATTCTCTAGCAATACTTCTTGAGACTTGGTTAATACTTCGCTGCTGACTTGGTTAATTCGGACATCAACTCCAGTGGGCTAAGAAATGCCTAAGGCTTTAATAAACAAGGCAAACTTCTAGGTGTGCCCATAAGGGTGTTTCTAGTAAATGAAATGGTTGAGGCTTGGACTGGGATGGAGTAAAAGTAGGAAATGAAAAGCAGGAAGGTGAGTGAGAAACGCCTCCCCCACTTCCCTGCGTCCAACACCAAACAAAACCACACAGTCTCCTACCTCCATACACCAAACGCCACCACACCAACCACCCACCTCCATGGCTCCAATGTCAGACACTACAACAAAATTACCCTGTGTCCTTCCGATCCTGATGGGCTGTAGTCTCTCTAACCACAAGCCAAAATAAACCTTATGTCCAGAGTTGTTGCTTATTACCTGTTTGGTTACATTGTTGCTAAAAGTAACAATACACAGTAAATACAAAGCCCTGGCACTCTTCCAACTCCTGCATCCCTCGCTAATAGATTTCACAGAGCTCGGTTGGTGACGCTTTGTCTCAGCAGGAGGATTACCACAACTCACAATCTAACAGAAGCAAATTTGTGAAATATGAAAGAAAAAAAATTGCGTGGCAGGTGCAGGCTCTCTCCTGGATAACATTAGCATGCTCTGTTTGTCTCAGGGTCCCTTTGCATTCTTAAACATGGGGTCTCTGTGGGGCTGGGGAAAGACCTCAGTCAGTGAAGTATTTAATGTGCAAACACGAGTTTCTACCTTAGATCATTTTAGAGGATAGAGTGTTGCCCATCCTGGGGAGACAGAGACAGATGGATCCCTAGCAACACAGCACAGTTTATTCAGTAGGTTCTGAGGCAATGAGGTTTATATTACACCTGCTCTGCTTGGCATTGGAAAACTCCTAACATTTACATTTGTGTCCCAATTATGGTCTTTAAGTGTTGGTTATTACCTCACTCCGTGGTCTCACAATACAAAGTGGACAGCTACTGAAGATGAGTACATGAAATTGACCTCTGGCTTCTTTTGTTTGTTTGTTTGTTTTTGGTTTTTGTTTTGTTTTGTTTTTTTTGTTTTGTTTTGTTTTGATTTGATTTTTCAAGACAGGGTTTCTCTGTAAAGCCCTGGCTGTCCTGGAACTCACTTTGGAGACCAGGCTGGCCTCTAACTCAGAAATCTGCCTGCCTCTACCTCTGGCTTCTTATACACATGTACACAAGTGTGCCTACATGAATACACACACATACACACAGGCACGCACACAAGCAGACGAGCAGGCACACTCACACGCACATGCATGCATGCATGCACACACAAAGAGAGGTATCTTGGACAACTGAGAACTGATTTCCCTCTATTAAATTGTTTAAATTTATGCTATAAGGGCAACTTCATTGTTTTAATCTTCAATGACTGGCTTCTATCTCAGCTTCATTATCCATGATCTTTCTAGGTAAATGAGAAGTTAATATGAGAATTTTCCACAGACCTCAAAATATCAACAGCTCTCATATTGTCAGTTATTGATATAATGAGCTCTACATTTGCCAAATTTAAGCCAGATTTTTTTCTAATCTAAGTGAGATGCATTAGTAAGAGGTCAGGAGAGACCACTTTTGGCAATGACCACAGCAGAGTTCTGAGCTGTCCCTCAAATAACACTGGCATGGCAGTGAGACGACCACCTTCTTGAGGGTCTTTCCCTTTTCAAGATCAAATTATTGACAAATGTACAAATTTAGATATAAACAATATTTTCTCCAAATAAGTATTCATTGATTTTATAGAGAAAAGGAAAAAATTAATAACGCACTTTTGCCAATTAACATTCTTTTCATACAAACATCATTTTAAAGCTTCCCTTAAATTGTGAGCCATTTGGGTTATATGAGAATGCTTGAAAAATCACAAATCACAGTGCAGAAGAGAAATGATAAATTATCTGATTAACAATTTCAAAACTCACAGATTTTAATGCAACTGGGCTGTTATCCTCTGCCTTAAATATATAGTTTTCTTTTCCATTGACATGTCAGAAAATTCATCTTGTATGCAGAGTAATTTATTTGAAGTGTTTCAACACTTACCCTAAGCAAGTCTATTTTAAAGGCTTCTACAAAAAAAAAAAAAAAAGCAGAAGATCCCTAGAAAAAACTACTCATTTTTTTTCTTAGTGTTATTTTCTACTGACGTTTTCTCAGTGATTTGTCTTGTCTAATGTGATCAGTAAAACATGAACCCATGTTGTAACTTTCTCATGCTCCAAGTAGAAACTCCTATGACTGTGTCAAATGCATGAATGAACAGACAAATTGGCGTAGTGGGAGAGCACACATACATACAAGTGACAGGATATCTGACCGAGTTCCCTAACAACTGGGATTCTAATGAGATGACCAAGCTCTTACTGAGGATTTTCAAGGTTTTATTAGAAGTCAAGACTCTTTGCCATTTGGAAAATGAAGGAAGGCCAAATTCACCCACAAAGAGACGGAGCTACGATGTGTTTACAGTTGAGTTTTACTGTAAGATCCAACCAGAAATACCCCTATTTTAAACACGGGCTGTTCATGCACCCCACGATTCACGAGACCTGTCTTGATGCAAAAAGCATGAGGATTTTTTAATCGGAGCTCCGGGACGACCCGTATCCCACGCAGGGGACAGGGGGGTCGACCCTGAGGGAAAAGAGGACCCAGTTTTTATGGTTCCTCAAGAGGGAGAGAAGGAGGAGGAGGGAGTAGGGGATTTTTCTGATTTGACAA
>LR751386.1:70692-153732 GCA_902729485.2 Mus minutoides | reverse complement strand
TATTTTCTCAGGATCTTTCATTACCATCAGGACCAAATGAAGCCATCCCAAACATCACTGAGCTTGCCAAAGGGGCAGAGGTACACAGGATAAAAACTTTAAAGGGAGGAAGTGGATTCAGATGATAAGGATGAGCAAGGTTAAAAGGTCTGAATATGGCCCTTCCTCTAAAACTATCACCCCACTTATCTGAACCCACAATATGACCAACCAATCTTAATTCCCTTCTAACATTGCCATCAGCAACCATTCAAACCCACAAAGATCCCAAGCAAATGTGTGTTTCCTTATCTAATGGGCTTGAGCTCCCTAATCCTGCAGGCACCTTGGCTACGGTGTCTGCCTCCCACTATGACTATGATTAGTTCCTAAAGCCCAATCCTTCTGAATAATTTTTAGTTTTAGCTTTTTCTGACATCTATTTTTTTCCAAATCATTGTATTAAAAATAGAGAGATTGGAGAATAAGGAACATGTCTCATTTGTTCTCCTGTTTAAGAACCACTCTTCGGTAAAACCCGATATTCTCTGGCTCTTATTATTAGGTCAAAGGTCAAATAGCAGAGAAATTGAGAAGACAGAGAACTACACTGATGAAATGACTATCATTTAAGACTAACCAGAGTTGGTCACTCATGGAAACATGGTAGTCCAAATGTCTAATTCTATAAATGAGAAGACAGAGGCAAGGGGTGCCTTGGCTCACTGACCAGCCAGCAGAGCCAAATCAGGGAGCCCCAGTTCCTAGTAACAAACACTGAACCAAAAAACAAGGTATAGATCCTGAGAAATGACACTGTGTTGACCTCTCTCTCTCTCTCTCTCTCTCTCTCTCTCTCTCTCTCTCTCTCTCTATCACACACACACACACACACACACACACACACACACACACGCACGCACGCACGCACGCACGCACATGCACATGCACACGCATATTCACACACACAAAAGGGGCAGACAGACAGACTACAATAGATTACTTTTCTTGTCTGTAGATACATAAATGGGAATGGGTGGATACTCAAACTATGAATCAAGAAAACAGAACAGCCGCAGACAAGATCAGTTTTGCTACATCCACTCCAGTAGTGACTCGCTTGGCAGGCCTGAAAACCTGGAAGCAGTCTTGAGGCAAAGAATTTCAAAGGAAACCCATCCTCCTGGAACCTTGGCATTCCCATAGCTAGAAAGCCACAGATTTGTCCCTGCAATATCGTGGAGGGTCTTACATGCTTTCTTACAGTATTTTACTGCATAAGAGTGAGAAATCTCAGGGCAATCTTAGCAAAGTACAGCTAAGTCACTGCCCTACACAGGAATTCACCATTATCTAGGAAGAAGGAAGTTTGTGACCTGAGGAGGAACCAGAGTAGATACTTAGAACTATAGCTAGTTGACTTACACCCATATACAAGTATTTACAATGGCCTAAGGGGAAGGTGGACTATGGCAAGGGCACAAAGCCCTTGCCCCTGGCTTCTATTTAAGCTGACCTTAGGTAGAGTTGTTTTTGATCCCAGTTGTTAACATTGAATTTTATCCCAGTTCTGCTTTTGCATTCCTCTGTTTTGTGTAAGAATCTAGTAACCTCTAGTAACCTCTTTGTATCTTGCCGTTGTGTCACCTAACTTCCCTATAGAGTAACCCTGTCTTGAAAAAACTAAAAAAAAAAAAAAGAAAAGAAAAAGAAAAAGAAAAAGAAAAAGAAAAAGAAAAAGAAAAAGAAAAAGAAAAAAAGGTCCAATGCTCGATTTGACAAATTGCATTCAGATCTACACTCCCTTGTGTCGAGTCTGTTTGTCACCCCACTTTCACCGACTCCATGCCCATCTGTCCAAACCCCTGATTCCCATGGATTGGGGGGCTGACTAGGCCCAGTCCATGGCACAATTTGATTTTATAATTGTTCAATTTTCTGCTGTTTTTACATCCAGATGGGGATTAACAGGAAAAGGCAATGTATTTTGACATGAAGATGTAGTAAGTGGCTTACATCATCATTATTCCCAAGGGAAAGGGGACAATCTTTCCAGATGTGATATATTCCTGATTTAATCAAGGCCATAAAACACTAATTTTAATGTTTTATTGGATATTTTCTTTATTTACATTTAACTAAAAATTCACTCTGTATATTAAGATGTTTCTTTCAGAGTTTATCAGTGATGTTGGACTCTTGGACCTAAATATTTAGGTATAAAAAATCATATCAATTTTATAACTAACAAAATATATTTGTTGTCTTTGAAATTCTGTCAGGGACTGTTCAGTCTCTCGGCAAAGTCTTCTTTTGGTGGTCTTTGGAATCAGCTCATATGGAACCAATTGAATATTCTCTGTGTTATAAATAACAGAGTTGACCTTGAGCAAGGAGTTAAGAGATGAGGGGTGTCTATAATAACCATATTTTTTATCTAGGAGACATAGGAGCAGGTACATTCATAGCAGCTTCAGTTTACCAACAACATGCTGAGCAGCCATGGCTCTGGTATGTTGGGGGTTTTATTTTTTAGGAAAGATACATGGGACCAGAATGGGTGGGTGCTACCAACAGATGACCAAAATGATATAATCTGAAAATTATAAGTTTGGGTGGTTTTGTTTTGGTTCTCCTTCTGTGTTACTATATCAACATATCTATGCTCTCTTTCCTAATTTCATCAGCTTAATCTGTATTGGGAATGTCACAGACACTGCTTCCTGGCAATCAGCCACTGAGGATTTTAATCTACTTAATGCTGTTATAACAAAATGCCAAAGAGGTAGGTGGATTATAAACATGAAATTTATTTCTAACAGTTCTTGAGGCTGGGTAGTCTAAGACAGACAGCAGCAGATTTTGTCTGTTGGGGCCTGCTTTGAGTTTCTACTATAACATTACATGGCAAAAGACGTCACTACAACATTTCAGACTTCCTTAATAAGGGTATCAATTCCACCACTGTGGGCTTGGCCATGACAAGGTCTCTGCCTTAACCCTAATCACCAGCTTGTAACATCAGCTTCAACTCATGCGTTTCATGAGGGCATAAACTCTAAGGCCTTATCACTGAAGTTTATCTGTCTTCCTTGTCTGTTTTCTTTATTCTTTATAAACAAACTTTATGATTCACAAATGCTATAACATCCATTAAACAGAAATTCTCCAAAAGATGTACTAATATTTGTTCATTATTTACAGCTTACTGAGGTATCATACACTGTGTGGACACCTCCCGTTGATTTCCAAATAGCCTCTTCAGCCACAGAGACAGGCCTGATTTGTCTACTGGCCCTCCAAGATAGTGAAAGGCTGGACTTTTCTTCAGGCACAGGAGTGTGACGACTCATTGACACAGTCCTATTCCCTCTGCTAAGGGTGGCATTTGACACAGTCTGGAGCAACAAGATCTTAGTGAATGCTGAGGAATAATTCCATTGTTAATAGCTTGCTTAATGGAGCCCTCTTTTTTTTTTCTTTCTCTCTCTTTCTCTCTCTCTCTCTCTCTCCCTTTCTTTTCTTCTTTCTATCTCTCTTTCTTCCTTTCTCCCTTTCTTTCTAATAGGTTCTACCCTCACAGGCCTGACACCCCCTCAGGGCATCACTGTCAATTTGTTTATGATAGAAGGACAAGATGATGAAAATGGTATATCAGAGATGGAAAGAACTGGAGCCTGGTGACTGTCAAATTCCTGAATGAATCAGCTCCAAAATGACCTGACCTCCAATATTCTCACTGTAGAAGATTTGCTTTAATGATTGAATCATGGGTGGTTCAATTTTCTGTTCTGTACAGAAAAAAACAAGAATCCTGACAGGAGCAGTAACATGACACCACCCTAATCCAACATCTCTAATGTAAAACTCCTCACTTGTATAGTATGATTCAAATACAGTTTTTGTCTATCTTCAATTCTCATATTCTTTTAAAAAATTATGATAAATTGACTTATTATGGCACACTTGCTACAACCTCCCTTGTTTTTTCTGTATATGGATTGGTTGACTAGATTCAACATTTCATTTTCTTTACTTGTGTTCTCAGTTTGTGGTTAAAGGGTTGCCTATTGTCCCTAGCCCTCAGCCTAGACAAGATTTATCATTCTTTTTCCTTCACCTAGTGTTCATACTTCCAGTCAGCACAAAATAAGAGCATTTAAGCCAGTGGGACACCCAATGTCTGAAACAATTCTCTGTTTTTCCTTAATTAATACATTTGCCAATGTTTTTCCTTTCTATTTTGTTTTGGACTAGCTATATTACCAACTCTTAATGACCTCATTAACTAGTAGTTACTGGAACAGCTGGAGCTTTTTATTCAATTGTGCCAAGCATAGCCCAGAGGAAAAATAGTGTCTCCATAGGAAAGCACTCCCGTAGGAGAACCTTCTGTGGTATTCTTTCTGTTGCCACTGTAGTCTTCTCTAAATGATCGTAAGTTTATTCTTCTGTATTTCCCATATAAAACCAACTGATAATTCACTGCAACATTTTCTAGACTACATCCTAAGTTGCTCTCAATATTTAGTCTGAGACTTGTGATATTTACCTAGATGTTGGCCAAAGGTTTGGGAAGCACTCAGCTGAGTCATTTTGAGACATCATGTGAACATCCAGAATTCCCAACATATTGCATAGGGCACAGGGGCTTGCTTCTGGGAGGCACGCATCTCCAGGACTTGGGCAAGTCTGTCAGGATGAATTAGCATTGTATGCAATATTCATTATCCCTTCAACTTCACAGGGCAGGGCAGGAAGGTTCAGCTTCTATGCCAAAGGAGGTTTGTCTCGTTATGCAGTGAAGTCTACAAGGGAGTCAATCACTCACAGTCCAGAAAAGTGTTCTCACTTGAAAATCCCAACCATCTAAGCAATAGCGAAGATGTTCTGCTAGAGTGTAATTCCTAAGAAGAGCATGCTTAGTATGTCCTCAATGCCAAAAAAAAAAATCATTATAAGAGGAAAACATAGCTAATGATAGGCAAATAAGAAAAAATTATTCTCTATCAACATTTGGAAAAAGGGAGTTTACAAATTTTAAGAATGCCAGCTTCGAACTCATAACATTTACACTCAGATTTTGTTGGGTGATAAGTTAAATTTGATGAACTTCTCCCCTGTTAGTAACCAGTAAATTCACAATATCTAAAGGAATATACTATTTGCAGAAGGAGGTAAAAGGTGGTTTTAATAAATCTATTCTAATTCAAGGGGAAGTAAGAAGAGACATTGTCTCATGGAGGGAACTTAGTAGAATGTCAACAACTCAACAAGCTTTGAAAGTCTCATTTTTTTATGTCTAGGAGTTACAATTAGTGTCCACATCCAAAACTTCAAGCTAACAAGGAAAATTAGTAACATTTAGTATAGTTGACTATTGGCCACTTCAGTGAGGATGGTGGGGCTGGTAGCAGTGAAGTTTTCATCAACTAAACTCACACTGAAAAAGTTCAGGAGAAAACTTATCACCATCAGAAAGGACTGCTGAGGGTAGTGACTCAAGTCTGTAATCCCAGAATTCAGGAGGCTGAGGCAGGACAATTGTCACAAGTTCCAGTGAGTCAACCTGAGCTAGGTCATCCCAATGGAGGCTCTAAGACCCTGTCTGAGAGGTCAACAAAAATAACAAGTCAAAAAGAAGCTGTTATCAGAACCACATTAATATTATTCTGTCAATATTGCCAGGAATTCAAAATGAAAAAAAAAAACATAAAATCCCATATGAGAAAGATGATATATAAAAATATATGGCAAAAAATAGAATGAATTTACTTGGTCAAATAAAACTGCCACTAACCGAAAAATAAAATCAATATTAGAAACAAATGAACAAATATAAGACTTTCAAACAAATGACTAAATAAATTGACCTAGGGTTTTATTTCTGTGAAGAGACACCTTGACCAACTCTTATAAAGAAAAACATCTAACTGGGGCTGGCTTAAAGTTTCAGAGGTTTAGTCCATTATTGTCATGGTGAAAACACAGCGGCATGCAGGCAGGATCTGATGAGCTGCTAGAAATGGATCTGAGAGTTCTACAACATGATCCACAAGTAGCAGAAAAGAGACTGTGCCACTGGGAGCGTATATGATCTCAAAGCATATCTCCACAGAGACATACTTCCTCCAACAAGGGCAAGCCTACTCCAGTAAGGATATACCTCCTCATAGTGCCACTCACTCTGGCTAAACATTCAAACACAAGAATCTATGTGGGCCATCCCTATTCAAATCACCATATACATAAATATATACAAACACAATTGTATGAAACTAATACACTCTGAGAAAGAATACCACATTCATCTTGTCATAATAACTCCAAAAAATGTTTTAAAGGCTATGATAAAGTCAGCACTAGAAGAGATAACAGCATTTTAGTCTAAGAGCATTGGAATTAAGAGGTTCAGAGAGAGCTGGGAGGTGGGAGAACAGATATCCCAGGTTCTTGTGTTCCAGGACAAAGAATTAGGCAGAGACAGAGACACACAGAGCAGAACCAGAGATAGTTCATTGGAAAATCATTTGCAATGTGGCAAAAGTGGGCTGATTCAAGCTGGCTTCTTTATACACTAATTTTAAGGTTTTACTCAAGCTCCATCAAGGCTTCTAACTTGCAGTACTCCTGTAGCAGGGATGATACCGTTAAAAGAGAATAAGAAAAAGAATTGGTGATTGAAAATGAGTAGAATGGACTCCTTTCAATCCAAAAACCTCTGTTTCCTACAACACAGCAAAGACGAAGGAGATTGCAGGGGGCTTAGGAAGAAGTGTGACAATTCCCGATAAAGTGCTTCCTCAAAGGGGGGCTTCCCCTTAGCCTCAATTCCTGTCTACACAGCTGGATTTGTTTGGTTCTCTGTTACCATGATAAAACGCCATGACCAAAACAACTCAGAGAAGAAAACAGTCATTTCAGCTTACAGTTTGTAGTCATTATCAAGAGGAACCAAGGCAGAAAGTCAAGGTAGGAACTTGAAGCAGAAAGCATTAGAGGAAAGCTGCCTACTGGCCTGCTGCCTGGCTCATGCTTAGATAGGTTTCATATAGACCCATCTGCCTAGTGATGGCACTGGCCCTGGGCCCTCCACACCAATCATCAATGAAGTCAGTCTTTCACAGGTGTGGTCACAAGTTTGTATCAAGTTGACAGCTAAAGAAAGCTGTGACAACAGTACTAAGAGTTCACAAGAAGTTTCTTTTCTGGTTGTTCCTAATGTGCTGAAATCACCTTCAAATCCAGGTATTTTACTCAGTCTTCTTCCTTCTTTTTTTTTTAATTTTTTGTTGTTTGATATATTTTTATTAGATATTTTCTTAATTTACATTTCAAATGCTATCCCCTTTCCTCGTTTCATCTCCGAAAATCCCATATGGCCTCCCACCTCCACCTGCTTACAAACCCACCCACTCCCACTTCCTGGCCCTGACATTCCACTACACTGGGGCATAGAATCTTCCCAAGACCAAGGGCCTCTCCTCCCATTGGCAATCCTCTGTTACATAGGCAGCTAGAGACACAAGTCCCACCATGGGTTTTCTTTGATTGGTGGTTTAGTTCCAGGGAGCTCTGGGGTTACTGGTTAGTTCATATTGTTGCTCCTCCTATAGGGCTCCAGACCCCTTCAGCTCCTTGGGTACTTTCTCTAGCTCCTTCATTGGGGACTCTGAATCCATGAATAGATGACTGTGAGCATTCACTTCTCTATTTGCCAGGCACTAGCATAACCTCACAGGGGACAGCTATAGCAGGGTCCTGTCAGCAAAATCTTGCTGGCATCTGCAAAAGTGTCTGGGTTTGGTGGTTATTTATGGGATGGATCCCTGGATGGGGCAGTGGCTGGATAGTCCTTCCTTCAATCTCATATCTGAACTTTGTCTCTATAAATCTTTCCATGGGTATTTTACTCCCCCTTCTAAGAAGGATCGAAGTATCCACACTTTGGTCTTCCTTCTTCTTGAGTTTCATATGTTTTGCAAATGGTATCTTGGGTATTCTGAGTTTCTTGGCTAATATCCACATATCAGTGAGTGCATATCATGTGTGTTCGTTTCTGACTGGGTTACCTCACTCAGGATGATATCCTCAAGATTCATCCATTTTCCTAAGAATTTCTTAAATTCATTGCTTGTTTTTATTAGATATTTTCTTTATTTACATTTCAAATGCTATCCCGAAAGTTCCCTATGCACTCCCCCCACCTGGCTCCCCTGCCCACCCACTCCCAATCCTTGGCCCTAGCATAATTCTATACTAGGGCATATAAAGGTTGTAAGACCAAGGGTACTCTCTTCCCAATGATGGCCAACTAGGCCATCTTTTACTACATATGCAGCTAGAGATACAGCTTTGGGGGTTCTGGTTAGTTAATATTGATGTTCCACCTATAGTGTTGCAGACCCCTTCAGCTCATTGGGTACTTTCTCTAGCTGCTCCATTGGGGGACCTGTGGTCCATCCTATAGATGACTGTGAGCATCCAATTCTGTGTTTGCCAGGCACTGGCATAGTCTCATACAAGACAGCTATATCAGAGTCCTTTCAGCAAAATCTTGCTGGCATATGCAATAGTGTCTGGGTTTGGTGGCTGATTATTGGATGGATCCCCGGGTACGGTAGTCTCTGGATGGTCCATTCTTTCGTCTTAGCACCAAACATTGTCTCTGTAACTCCTTCCATGAGTGTTTTGTTCCCTATTCTAAGGAGGAATGAAGTATCTACACTTTGGTCTTCGTTCTTCTTGATTTACTTGTGTTTTGCAAATTGTATCTTGGGTATTCAAAGTTTCTGGGCTAATATCCACTTATCAGTGAGTGCATATCAAGTGACTTCTTTGGTGACTGGGTTACCTCACTAAGGATGATATCCTCCAGATACATCCATTTGCCCAAGAATTTCATAAATTCATTGTTTTTAATAGCTGAATAGTACTCCATTGTTGAAATGTACCACATTTTCTGTATCCATTCCTCTGTTGAGGGACATCTGAGTTCTTTCTAGATTCTGGCTATTATAAATAAGACTGCTATGAACATAGTGGAACATGTGTCCTTATTACAAGTTGGAACATCCTTTGGGTATATGCCCATGAGTGGTATTGCTGCTGGATGTTCTGGTAGTACTATGTCCAATTTTCTGAGGAACCGCCAGACTGACTTCCAGAGTGGTTGTACAAGCTTGCAATCCCACTAGCAATGGAGGACTGTTCCTCTTTCTCTACTTTCTTCCCAGCATCTGTTGTCACCTGAGTTACTTTTATACACAGCTACTGCACTGAAGAGTTGTTTATCAGGTTTAGAAGTTCTCTGGTGGAATTTTTAGGGTCACATATATATTATCATATCATCTGCAAACAGGGATATTTGACTTCTTCATTTCCAATGTGTATCCCCTTGATCTCTTTTCATTGTCAAATTGCTCTGGCTAGGACTTCAAGTACTATATTGAATAGGTAGGGAGAAAGTGGGCAGCCTTGTCTAGACCCTGATTTTACTGGGATTGCTTCAAGTTTCTCTCCATTTAGTTTGATGTTGGTTACTGGTTTGCTATATATTGATTTTATAAAGTTTAGGTATGGGCCTTGAATTCCTGTTATTTCCAAGACTTTTATCGTGAAAGGGTGCTGGATGTTGTCAAATGCTTTCTCAGCATCTAACTAGATGATCATGTGGTTTTTGTCTTTGAGTTTGTTTATATAGTGAATTATGTTGATGGATTTCCGTATATTAAACCATCCCTGTATCCTTGGGATCAACATACTTGATCATGATGGATGATCATTTTGATGTTTTCTTGGATTTGGTTTGCAAGAATTCTATTGAGTATTTTTGCATCGATATTAATAAGCGAAATTAGTCTGAAGTTATCTTTGTTGGATCTTTGTGTGGTTTAGGTATCAGAGTAATTGTGCTTTCATAGAGTGAATTGGGTAGAGTATCTTCTGTTTCTATTTTGTGGAATACCTTGAGGAGAATTGGAATTAGGTCTTCTGTGAAGGTCTAATAAAACTTTGCACTAAACCCATCTGGTCCTGGGCTTTTTTTGGTTGGGAGACTGTCAATGTCTGCTTCTATTTCTTTAGGGGAAATGGGACTGTTTAGATCATTAATCTGATCCTGATTTAACTTTGGTACCTGGTATCTGTCTAAAAAATTGTCCATTTCTTCCAATTTTTCCAGTTTTGTTGAGTATAGGCTGTTGTAGTAGGATCTGATAATGTTTTGGATTTCCTCAGATTCTGTTGTTAGTCTCTCTTTTCATTTCTGATTTTGTTAATTAAGATAATGTCCCTGTGCCCTCTAGTTAGTCTGGCTAAAGGTTTGTCTATTTTGTTGATTTTCTCAAAGAACCAGCTCCTGGTTTGGTTGATTCTTTGTATAGTTCTTTTTGTTTATACTTGGTTGATTTCAGCCCTGAGTTAGATTATTTCCTGCTGTCTGATACTCTTGGGTGAATTTGCTTCCTTTTGTTCTAGAGATTTTATGTGTGCTTTCAAGCTGTCTCCAGATTCTTTTTGGAGGTACTCAGAGATATGAGTTTTCCTCTTAGGACTGCTTTCATTGGTCCCATAAGTTTGGGTATACTGTGGCTTCATTTTCATTAAACTCTAAAATGTCTTTAATTTCTTAATTTATTTCTTCCTTGACAAGGTATCATTGATTAGAGTGTTGTTCAGCTTCCAAGTGTATGTTGGCTTTCTATTATTTATTTTGTTATTGAAGATTAAGCTTAGTCCTTGGTGATCTTACAGGATGCATAGGATTATTTCAATATTTTTGTACCTGTTGAGGCCTGTTTTTTGATCAATTATATGATCAATTTTGGAGAAGGTACCATGAGGTGCTGAGAAGAAGGTATATCCTTTTGTTTTAGGATAAAATATTCTGTAGATATGTGTTAAATCCATTTGTTTTATAACTTCTGTTAGTTTCACTGTGTCTCTGTTTAGTTTCTGTTTCCAGGATCTGTCCATCGATGAGAGTGGGGTGTTGAAGTCTCCCACTTTTATTATGTGAGGTGCAATGTGTGTTTTGAGCTTTACTAAAGTTTCTTTAATGAATGTGGATGCCCTTGTATTCAGAGCATAGATATTCAGAATTGAGATTTCATCCTGGTAGATTTTACCTTTGATGAGTATGATGTGCCCCTCCTTGTCTTTTTGTTAACTTTGAGTTGAAAGTCGATTTTATTCAATGTTAGAATGGCTACTCCATCTTGTTTCTTTGGACCGTTTGCTTGGAAAATTGTTTTCCAGCCTTTCACACTAGTGTCTGTCCTTTTCCCTGAAGTGGGTTTCTTGTATGCAGCACAATGTTGGGTCCTTTTAATGTAGCCAGTCTGTTAGTCTATGTATTTTTATTGGGGAATTGAGTCCATTAATATTAAGAGGTATTAAGAAAAAGTAATTGTTGCTTCATGTTATTTTTGTTGTTAGATTTGGGATTCTGTTCTTGTGGCTATCTTCTTTTAGGTTTATTGAAGGATTACTTTCTTGCTTTTTCTAGGGCGTAGTTTCCCTCCTTGTGTTGGAGTTTTCCCGTTATTAATCTTTGAAGGGCTGGATTTGTGGGATTGTGTGAATTTGGTTTTGTCATGGAATACTTTGTTTTCTCCATCTATGGCAATTGACAGTTTTGCTGGTTAGAGTAGCCTAGGCTGGTATTTGTGTTCTCTCAGGGTCTTTATAACATCTTTCCAGGATCTTCTGGCTTTCATAGTCTCTGGTGAGAAGTCTGGTGTAATTCTAATAGGACTGCCTTTATGTGTTACTTAATCTTTTTCCCTTACTGCTTTTAATATTCTATCTTTATTTAGTGCATTTGTTGTTCTGATTACTATGTGTCAGGAGAAATTTCTTTTCTGGTCCAGTCTATTTGGAGTTCTGTAGGCTTCTTATTTGTTCATGGGCATCTCTTTCTTTAGGTTATGGATGTTTTCTTCTATAATTTAGTTGAAGATATGTACTTGCCCTTTAAGTTGAAAATCTTCATTCTCATCTATACCTATTATCCTTAGGTTTGGTCTTCTCATTGTGTCCTGGATTTCCTGAATGTTTTGAGTTAGGATCTTTTTGCATTTCGGATTTTCTTTGATTGTTATGTCCATGCTTTCTATGGAATCTTCTACACCTAAGATTCTCTCTTTCATCTCTTGTATTCTGTTACTGATGCTCTCATCCATGGCTCCTGATTTCTTTCTTGGGATTTCTATCTCCAGAGTTGTCTCCCTTTTGGTTTTCTTTATTGTTTCTACTTCCATTTTTACATCTTGAATGATTTTGTTCAGTTCCTTTACCTGTTTGGTTTTGTTTTTCTGTAATTCTTTAAGGGATTTTTGTGTTTACTCTTTACAGACTTCTACTTGTTTAGCTGTGTTCTCCTGTATTTCTTTAAAGGAGTTATTAATGTCCTTATTAAAATCCTCTACCAGCATCATGAGATATGATTTTAAATCTGAATCTTGTTTTTCCAGTGTGTTGGGGTATCCAGGACTCGCTGTGGTTGGAGTACTGGGTTCTGATGGTGCCGAGTGGTCTTGCTTTCTGTTTGTAAGATTCTTATGTTTGCCTTTTGCCATCTTGCAGTCACTGGTGTTAGATGTTCTAGCTGTCTCTGGATGGAGCTTTTTCTTCCTGTGAATCTGTTAGCCTCTATCAGCACTCCTAGCAGACCAGCTCTCTCCTGCGTCCCTGGGTCAGAGCACTCCCTGTAGGCAAGCTCTCCCCTGGTGGGGAAGGTGAACAGAGGACTGAAGATCAGCTCTACCTCCTGGCTGAGGATGAAGGCCTGAAGGGACTCTGTCCAAGATGCTCTGTTGCTTCTGAGGCCCATGAGCTCTCCTGCACAGATCTGCTTCAGAAAGACCCCTTCTTGAACTCTCAAAAGCAAGTTAATTTTTTTCTTTTATTATCATCAATATGGCATCCTCATTTACTCACAAAGCACACTATTTTTATATTTCTCCAGCTCATTTTCCAACTCATTTGATCCTAAGGGCTAGTATTCCTCCCAGACTCTGCATCTCCCCTCGCTCCCATGTTCAGAATCTAAGCTCAAATTTTTTCAGAAAGCACTTGGTTTCTCTATTAGGCTGTTTCCAATGATGTTCCAGATTGGTTCTAATGCTTTGTCTCAATTCAGCTCCCAGAATCACTCAGGAGTCTGTGCGTTCAGTCACTAAAGGAGGCCTGCCCCCATTTGGCTCTGGTTGGGAAATAAAGTTGTCAGCAGCCAATGGCTGGGCAGGATGAAAGAGGCAGGATGTTTAGATTGCATGGGCAAGGAACTGAGTGGGGAGAGGGAGAGGATCATCAAGACTTGGAAACCTAGGGATTGGATGTAAGAGCTGCAGGAAAGAAAAGAACTAGCCACACAAGAATTCAAGAAAATGGTCCTAGGGGCCAATCACCTGGTTGGGTCTAGGATCACAAGATGTTGATTTAGCAACTTGACTCAGGAAAGTTGAAGGGGAGAATGTATGCTAACCATGGGGAGGATTAGAAATGCCCAACCATTGAGCTAGTCAAGACATTGTGTGTGTGTGTGTGTGTGTGTGTGTGATTAACAAGTGCAGAGAGCTCTTGGGTGGTGCAGCATGTGTGCTACCTGCCTGAGCCAACACGGTTTAACTAATTCACCAATATACAATATTATTATAAACTTTATATATCCTGTTCTGAAACTTTACAATCTCCACAATTAAAATCTGTCCCATCTCTCCATGACCTGTCACATTAACAAGGACATATGCTTTTCCTCTTTGAAAAATATTTGCCAATTGAAATGTCCATGCAAGGACTTGACCATGAAGCTCAAGCTAGCTACCCCTTTGTCTCTCACATGCTTCAGATAACCCAATCAGGTTTTCCAAATATTCAGGTGGTGTGTCTTTACTTTGTAGCAATAGTTAATATCCCACTCCAGAATATAAATCATAGGCAAAGTTCTTTAGTTATTTTTAACTGATATTAGGAGCAAGTTGTTTGTTTGTTTTTTTAACAAAAGTCTCACTTCAAAGTATGTCTGCATAACTATCTATCCCCTTTCAATCACTGTTTCTCTGCTTTTTGAGGTTTATATTTGCTCTTTGCGTGCAAATGCTGTCTGTCGAGGCAGTGACAACTGCATTCACCAACCTGCTCCTGGCATCACTGCCAGGCATGCCTTCAGCAATTCCAGCAATTGCTCTGAATGTGCACAAAACCCAAAATAATCATTGACAAACATGGCTATGGCTATGCTCACTAAGATAATCACACTATTTCAGTACTATAACAATAGTCACATTAACTACCCTACCTGTCCTGATATTATTCTAATGCATAAAAATAAATATTATCATTAAAGGAATATTTTACTAAATACAGTCAAACTACTACACTAAGAAATGGTGAAATTAGACTCTGTTTCTGAACAATGTAACTCTGTGAAGCCTAGAGAATCCACCTATGGTGGTCCTTGTGACCTGTGGTCATCAGTTAAATTGACTATAAAAACAAGAAGAAACTGTGTGAGTGAATATAAGCTAGCCCCAAACATCCATGGTTTGCTACTGCAAGACCTTAGCAGGCAGTAAGACGACAGTATTAGCTGAGTTCTATGGTGCTGAACAAGTCTATACAGCACTGATTGGCAAAAGTACAATTAGAACAAAATTAAAAGCCAAAGACTCTGGAGTAGGATGATATCCAAAGATGCCATGTGCCTTACAAAAGGCAGCTGATACACATCCACCCATAGGATCTGTATCAATCCTGTCTAATGATTAGCATCTGGATTCAGGTACCAGAAATTTGGCAAGCAAATCTCTTGCCCAGAGAATGAATGCCACAAAAACAAGACCTGTTTCTATTTCTATTACATAAGACCTCTTATCATTAAGAAATAATTGGCTCTTGCTTGCCAAGTATGGAGATCTGTCTTTTATGAGGCAATATGGCTGTGTTCACATTCTAAACACAGGATCTCAGACAGACAGATTCTCTATTTAGGACTAAAGAAACTGAAGACACTTGATATTTGCAGTAGAGACTTCCAGTCCAGAGTGTTTATATATGACTTGTCAAAAGTCTCACCTCTAAGTAGAAAGATGGGGCAGTGGCTGTTACAGTTCTACTTTCCCTGCCTGGGGCTTTAACCAAAACATATCACTTTGTAATAGCTTCCCTGAGTCTCTCTGGCTGTGAAGTAAGTTGTCTGCCTACTGGTCTCACCATGCCACACCTACTCCATACCCTGCTTTTGGTTTTTTTTCTACCTTTTCCAAAATTCATGTTGAAACTCAATTCCCTTTGGTAGTATTTTAGAGAGGAGAGGTCTGTTGGGAAATGAGTATGGGAAATGAGAAATCCTCTTCTGAAAATAGATTATTTATTTATAAAAGCAATGATAAGGGGCTGGTGAGATGGCACAGCGGGTAAGAGCACCCGACTGCTCTTCCGAAGGTGATAAGTTCAAATCCCAGCATCCACATGGTGGCTCACAACCATCCGTAACGAGATCTGGCGCCCTCTTCTGGAGTGTCTGAAGACAGCTACAGTGTATTTACATATAATAAATAAAATAAATCTTTAAAAAAAAAAGCAATGATAAGTTCTAGGTAGACTTAATTTGTCCTTACATGTCTTCTGTCATGTGAGGACAGATTATTTCTTCTTTTATGTCCCCTTCTGTGATATAAGGACACAACCATGACAGAAACAAGATTAGCCCTCACCAGTCATTGAATCCATTGGCACTTTGATGTGGATTTTCTGGTCTCCAGAGTTATGTGAAAATAATCCATATTATTTGCAAAGTATTCAGGCTCAATTATTTTGCTACAGCAGCACAGACTAAGATAAAACCTTATTTCTAGACAATGTCCTGCCAATCAAAACTCCAGCTTAAGAAACAGAGAGTGCCTTTAGCAAGGGTCACTAGCTAAGACCAAAAGCTTTTCCCACTAAGTGGAAGGAGGTTCATTTGCACTCGAGGGTTATAATCTGTCACCCTGTGAAGAAAGGCCAGGTATCATGTGTTTCACATTCAAGTTTCTGGTGACTTCAAATAGACAACCCCCAGATTTGGCAGCAGAAGTGGGCTGTATTCTTTTTCTACAGGGGAAATAATGAGAGAAAATGAGCCAGAGATCACCCAACCCAGAATACGGGTGCATTTGCTGAAAGCCTGAATTACTGCCTCCCATTCAGTGTGGCTATTGTATTACAACAGCCACATACCCGAAGCAGAACGCTGACCAGACCACGGCCAGCTTCTTACTCACTGCTCAAATTTAGAAAAATGGATGAAAGCTTCCTGCCTCAGACCTCTCACAATCATCACTGCCCATTGGTGCTCATATGCTGGCACTGCCGGATGAAACAATGATTCCAATCAGAAATGTCGTGAGATCATTCATTCACTGAGTATTTTTAAAAATGCACATTTGGCTTGAATTTCTGCAGAGCATGGTGTGGGACAATGGAATATACAGAGCACAAAGGCACACTGTCCTCCTGCTCTGACTGAGATCAGGTACCAAAGATACTTGAGAACTTTATACAGACAGAAAGACTTAGTCTAGGAGAAGACTTGGGAGTAAAAGATTTTAAAATCATTACTCAGTTTGGAGTTCTGAGAAATGCTGTGACCAACTGCAGAATATAATGAACTAGACATGTTCACAAGTGTGCATGAATCAAACATGGAACTTGCCAATATTTTTTGGTTTTGTTAATCGAGCAATTAAATTTCTAAATACTAAGCATAAACCATGTGGACCATACTAGCACAACTGAACCAAGCATGAGCAGCAAGTGAAAAACTAAAAATTATAAATGAATGAAAAAGAAAACCTTCAGACCAAGCATTCTTAGCCCAATTAAGCTTCTAGAAGACATCAGCAGACCTACTAACAACAATAAATTTCTGACACTGCTCTGAAAACAATATGCTGTGGCTTTTGCATACTGTGTCCTACATTTAAAACTTTTAAAAATATTTTTTAAATATGAACATAGAAATACCCAAACTATACTCATGACTAGAACATAATGCTTCACAGCTATATTGATATTTATTACTATTTTATATAATGGTATAAACATGACGATTACCAAACATTGGTAGAAGAACTTAAAATTTGTGATGACTTATTCTTTTATCTATTCCTATATAGAAAAACCCAACAAATGACTGATACTAATTCTCTCTAAAATAAATTAAAAATCCATGTGAAAATATGTCAGAGAGTTAACATAAAAGGACATCTGGATGTGTGATTTATTTTTAGAAATAAATTTTTGTCTAATTTTTTAAAAATTAGAATATGCTTTACTAAGGACAATATTTATTTTTAAGATTTATACTTTGAAGTCATTTTTTTTCCTGATCACAGGAATCCTATAATGATGGGATAGATATTTATTAAGCAGTGACCTGAAGTCAGTGATAAAAGTCAAGGTCATTGAAAAATTCTAATTTATGTTTTGATTGATACACTTAATTTATATGTAGATTGGATAAACATTGAATAAACATTGAAGAAAATTCTTACCACAGAAAATAGACTAATTTTTGGAATATAATGTTTTATTGATCCTTGAAAATTTCCCACATGTGTGTAATGTATTTTGATCAAACTCATCCTATTCCTATTTTTTATCCTCCCCTTTTTCTTCCCAACACATACTTCTCTTCTACATCTATGTCCTTTGATTTAAGAACATTTTCCTTAAATTAATTAAATTAAATAATTAGATTAATTGTCTTTGAATTGAGTTTAATGAGAGTTGCTTCCATGTCATGAGTATAGAGATATTTACTGGATCATGGACATTCCTGAAGAAAAATGACACACCCTCTCTAGGAAGCCACTAACTACTAATAGGTCCTCAGCTAGGGGTGGGACCTAATGGATACCTCCCTCATCTACACTGGAGTGTGAACAGGCTCCATCTTGAGCATGTCTTACATAGAAAAGCTGTTGTTCATGAGAGCAGCAGCCCTGCTGTATCCAGATGACAGAGTTTTGCAGTACATCTCCCCATCCTTCAGCTCCTACACTTTATTCTGCCTTCAGAGGAAAACAAGATCATTACAGATACAAATAACTAAGACTGAAGATAAGGTCATACTGAATTTACAGTAGTGGACCCTAAATCCAGAGTGGGTGTCCTCAAAAGAGAGTGGGAGCACCAAGACAGAAGAAAAGGACTGTGTGAATCAGAAGCAAGGTGAGAATCTTACCATACAAACTGAAGTGCGTTGATAGCCTCCAAGGACTGCAAATGACAAAAGATGTTTCCCTAGAGCCTTCCAGAGGAAGAATTGATTCTAGACTCCTGTGCTCCAGAGCTCTGAGAGAACATATTTCTGATGTGTGTGATAACTGGTTATGGCAGCAAAAGAAAACTCAGACGGTGGACATGGTCCACTCCAATATCTGCCCACAGATGTAAGTTTAATCTGAATGGAAAGAAACTTACCTGCTCTTCCTCAGTTTAACAGGACTTGAATTGATTATAGACAATGCATACATGGTGCCAAGAAGTTAGTCTTCTCCCACAAATTCTTTAGTGTGGGGAGCAGCTAGTTCACACTAATAGGTAACAGGGAGACATCTTAATGTGTCCTCATCCCCCCTACCCTTCAAATACTCATAGAGTATAATTACAGACTTCCTGCATTAATCCTTTGGAAGAGCTCTGCATGTTCATTTTCATTTAGCCTTTATGTTTTACAGTGTGTGGTTCTATGCAACCGCTTCCACGTTATTCCTGCAAATGACACTTTACAATTCTTGAGAGCCATCCTAGAACAAAGAGCAAATTTGACCCTTCTTTTGCCATAGATGGTGATTTCAGCTGTCTCTTCCGGGTTGTACCTGAGAGACTTTATTTCAACCTCACTAATATTTCCTGTTCTGCATAAAGTGATTCAGACCCTGCTATTCCTCTCCTGCAGGGAAAAGAGAAGCTGCCTCCATCCGGACTTCCTTGGAGCTTCCTGCATGATCCTGTGTCAAGGCCACTGGCATTCCAGGATCTCCAAGCCTTTATGGTCTATTGTTCTTCACAACCATGTTGTTTTCAGTTGTTGTAGAAAGAGCTTGTCGGATTCAAGTCTCATTCAGTGCTTCGAAAAAACAGTTAGCATGAACTTCTAAGAATGTGACTTTAGGGAGAAGCTATGGAGAATATGATTAAAATATATTACATGAAATTCCCATATAATTGATAAAAATATTTTAATCCTTCAGAGGCCATAGAAGTGGTTAAAATTTGCTGCCTACAAATCTGGGCCAAATCCCATGAAAGCTAAAACCACAGTCTTACCAGTCATAGCAGGTTGACAGAAACAAAAGAAATGTAGGTGAATTAGAATAGCAGAAGTCAGAGCATGTGCTGTTCTTCCAAACAGAAATAAGGCAGAGTCTTCAAAAGGGAGCCATCATTGCTCTCACTGGATGTCTAAAACACAGACTCTTGAGTTATGATATCTTCATTCACGTGTGACTAGGAAACCATCCTTTCAGAGACCAGACATCTTAACAGTGAGCTTCAGAGTGATGGTAGATATGTGCAAATAACTGTGCTGACAGGGCAAGGAGAAAAAGAGCTCTAGGAGAACGCAGGCACTGCCTTTGGCTCCAAGAATATGCAGTATTTATAAAGAGGGAGGGCAGGGAGCTGTACACCACAAGACTGCCCTCCACATAGTGATCTCCTCTTCAGCACGCAGAGGGATTAAAAACCGATCCTTCCTTGAAATGACCAAACCTATTCCTGGAAATGTGAAGATCCAGCAGAATTCGGTGACTCCCCAAGTTCATGGTACCTAGCACAAGATGTAGTTGTAGTCAATTGACTTTATTGCATTTCTCCTTTGACCTGTTAGGAATACCAAGCAACAGACACTTTAGCATTGTTGTGAGCAAGACTTTACACCGAGTAAAGCTCTTCGATGCTACTTTTCATCTTTCGGTTTTTGAGAGGGTATAAAAAAAAAAGGTGTGTTGTCTATATGTGTGTGATGTATGCAGTTAGTGTGCCTGCAGGTACATGTGCACATGCATACACATGTGTATGAAGGCTAGGTCTTTCCTCAATCATTACCTTTATGTTTTTAACATAGAATCTGTCACTGAACTTGAAGCTCATAGATTCAGCTTGGCGGACTGGTCCCAAATGCTTATGTTATAGCATGCTTATTATGTGAGTTCTAGGATGTGATCCCAAGCTAGCAGGCTTGGGTAGGAGTTACTCTAGTGACTGGATCTCATTTTTAAGCTATGATTTTTTTTTCCCATTGTTCCTCTTAGTTCCAAACTTTACCAACTCTAAACCCCATACTCAGTTAAAAAGAGAGGTTAGGTTACCATAGTGAACTACACCTGTGTTAAGAACATAATAATGTTTTGGCCAGGCGTGGTGGCACACACCTTTAATCTCCAAGCACTTGGAGGCAGAGGCAGGTGGATTTCTGAGTTCTAGTCAGCCTGGTCTACAGAGTGAGTTCCAGGACAGCCAGGGCTACACAGAGAAACCCTGGCTCGGAAAAAAAGAAAAAGAAAAAAAAAAAAGAACGTAACGTTATAATGCACTGGGAGAGTCATATGCAGTAATCTCAAGGTGGCTATCACCTAATATAGCAAGGAGTCAAAAAAAGAACTTTCCAGGGAAAAGGTTTGGAGCAACATGGAAAGGTACTTAAATAGGCACAGTGAGCATATGATAAGTAGTCCCCATGGTAAAGAAACCTTGTGAAGATCTCAGTTCTTTGCATACTCCAAACTTTCTTTTGCTTCTTAACAGTCAGTCTGCCTGTGGTATCCAAAAACCAGTCACAGTGAGTGAACTTGACGTGAGTTCTTTACAATCTTTGATTTATCTTCTGATTCTTTTTTTTTTACTGTTTATATACTTATTTTTTTATTTATATACATATTTATTAGATATTTTCTTTATTTACATTTCAAATGTTATCCTGAAAGTTCCCAATACCCTCCCTCCCCCCACCCTGCTTCCCTACCCACCCACTCCCATTTCTTGGCCCTGGCATTCCCCTGTACTGGAGCATATAAACTTTGTAAGACCAAAGGGCCGCTCTTCCCAACGATGGCCGACTAGGCCATCTTCTGCTACATATGCATCTAGAGACATGAGCTCTGGGGGGTCCTGGTTAGTTCATATTGTTGTTCCACCTATAGGGTTGCAGACCCCTTCAGCTCCTTGGGTAATTTCTCTAGCTCCTCCATTGGGGGCCCTGTGTTCCATCCTATAGATGACTATGAGCATCCCCTTCTGTATTTGCCAGCTACTGGCATAGCCTCATTTGAAATAGATATATCAGGGTCCTTTCAGCATAGTCTTGCTGGGATATGCAGTAGTGTCTGGGTTTGGTGGTTGCTTATGGGATAGATCCCTGGGTGGGGGAGTCTCTGGATGGTCCATCATTTCATCTTAGCTCCAAACTTTGTGTCTGTAACTCCTTCCATGGGTGTTTTGTTCTCTATTCTATGAAGGAATGAAGTATCCACAATTTGGTCTTCATTTTTTTGATTTTCTTATGTTTTGCAAATTGTATCTTGGGTATTCTAAGTTTCTGGGCTAATACCTACTTATCAGTGAGTGCATATCAAGTGACTTCTTTGGTGATTGGCTTACCTCACTAAGAATGATATTCTCCAGATACATCTATTTGCCCAAGAATTTCATAAATTCATTGATAATAATAGCTGAGTAGTACTCCATTGTACAAGTATACCACATTTTCTTTATCCATTCCTCTGTTGAGGAACATCTGGGTTCTTTCCAGATTCTGGCTATTGTAAATAAGGCTGCTATGAACATAGTGGAGCATGTGTTCTTATTACCAGTTGGAACATCTTCTGGGTATATGCCCAGGAGAGGTATTGCTGGATCTTCTGGTAGTAATATGTCCAATTTTCTGAGGAACTGCCAGAATGATTTCCAGAGTGGTTGTACCAGCTTGCAATCCCACCAGCAATGGAGGAGTGTTGCTCTTTCTCCACATCCTCGCCAGCATCTGCTGTCATCTGAGTATCTGATCTTAGCCATTCTGACTGGAGTAAGGTGGAATCTCAAGGTTGTTTTCATTTGCATTTCCCTGATGATTAATGATGTTGAACATTTTTTCAGGTGCTTCTCAGCCATTCGGTATTCCTCACTGGAGAATTCTTTGTTTAGCTTTGTACCCCATTTTTAATGGGGTTATTCTTTTTTCTGGAGTGTAGCTTCTTGAGCTCTTTGTATATATTGGATATTAGTACCCTATCAGATTTAGGATTGGTAAAAATCCTTTCCCAATCTGTTGGTGGCCTTTTTGTCTTATTGAAATTATCTTTTGCCTTACAGAAGCTTTGCAATTTCATGAGGTTTATGCATTTATCAATTCTTGATCTTACTTCACAAGCCATTGCTGTTCTCTTTAGGAATTTTTCCCCAGTGCCCATATCTTTGAAGCTTTTCCCTACTTTCTCCTCTATAAATTTCAGTGTCTCTGTTTTTATGTGGAGTTCTTTGATTCACTTAGACTTGAGCTTTGTACAAGGAGATAAGAATGGATCAATTTGCATTCTTCTACATGATAACAGCCAGTTGTGCCAGCACCATTTGTTGAAAATGCTGTCTTTTTTTTCCACTGGATGGTTTTATTTCCCTTGTCAAAGATCAAGTGACCATAGGTGTGTGGGTTCATTTCTGGGTCTTCAATTCTATTCCATTGATCTTCCTGTCTGTTTATGTACCAGTACCATGCAGTTTTTATCACAATTGCTCTGTAGTACAGCTTGACGTCAGGTGTGGTGATTGCCCCAGAGGTTCTTTTATTACTGAGAATAGTTTTTGCTATCCTAGGTTTTTTTTAATTATACCACATGAATTTGCAAATTGCCCTTTCTAACTCAGTGAAGAATTGAGTTGGAATTTTGATGAGGATTGCATTGAATCTGTAGATTGCTTTCGGCAAGATAGCCATAAAGACTTTTTAAGAGTTTAATGAAAATGAAGCCACAACATACCCAAACTTATGGGACACAATGAAGGCATTCCTGAGAGGAAAACTTATAGCCCTGAGTGCCTCCAAAAAGAAACTACAGAGAGCATACACTAGTAGCCTGACAGCACACCTAGAAGCTCAAGAACTAAAGGAAGCAAATCCACCCAAGAGGTGTAGACAGCAGGAAATAAGCAAACTCAGGGCTGAAATCAACCAAGTGGAAACCCAAAGAACTATTCAAAGAATCAACCAAACCAGGAGCTGGTTCTTTGAGAAAAATCAACAAGATAGATAAATCCTTAGCCAGACTAACTAGAGGGCACAGGGACAGTATTCTAATTAACAAAATCAGAAATAAAAAAGGAGACATAACAACAGATCCTCAGGAAATCCAAAACATCATCAGATCCTACTACAAAAGCCTATACTCAACAAAACTGGAACACCTGGATAAAATGGACAACTTCCTAGACAGATACCAGTTACCAAAGTTAAATCAGGATCAGATTAACAATCTAAACAGTCCCATTTCCTCTGAAGAAATAGAAGCAGTCATCAATAGTCTCCCAACCAAAACAAGCCCAGGACCAGATGGGTTTAGTACAGAGTTCTATCAGACCTTCAAAGAAGACCTAATTCCAACTCTCCTCAAACTATTCCACAAAATAGAAACAGAAGGTACTTTACCCCATTCATTCTACGAAGCCACAATTACTCTGATACCTAAACCACACAAAGATCCAACAAAGAAAGAAAACTTCAGAACAATTTCTCTCATGCATATCGATGCAAAAATATTCAATAAAATCCTTGCAAAACGAATCCAAGAACATATCAAAACGATTATCCATCATGACCAAGTAGGCTTCATCCCATGAATGCAGGGATGGTTTAATATACGGAAATCCATCAATGTAATCCAATATATAAACAAACTCAAAGACAAAAACCATATGATCATCTCCTTAGATGCTGAGAAAGCAGTTGACAAAATCCAACACCCATTCATGATAAAAGTCTTGGAAAGATCAGGAATTCGAGACCCATACCTAAACATAATAAAAGTAATCTACAGCAAACCAGTAGCCAACATCAAACTGAATGAAGAGAAACTCGAAGCATTCCCACTAAAATCAGGACTAGACAAGGCTGCCCACTTTCTCCCTACCTATTCAATATAGTACTTGAAGTCCTAGCCAGAGCAATTCAACAACAAAAGGAGATCAAGGGGATACAAATTGGAAAGGAAGAAGTCAAAAATCACTGTTTGCAGATGATACGATAGTATATATAAGTGACCCTAAAAATTCTACCAGAGAACTTATCTTCTGATTCTTAAGTTTCACAAATTTTCTCCTCCTAAACAAATTATTGGAAAGCAGAATACACATCTATGCAAATTAAAACTGCAATAATTTAAGCACTAATTTTGTCATGTCTACCCCCAAACAATATTCTTCCTAGACTATAATCCCATATGGATCTGTTGTTTCATTTCAGTTGCTATATTATGTTCATTCTTCATTACATCAAAAGCCTGGGAATGCCACAAATGGCCAATCCTGGGAGCAAACTTGGATTTGAGCAGCTATTTTTATTCTGTAACTTTTCATAATTTATACAACTCACCTTCATTAGTCTCCCTGTCAACATCCTCATTCAACATACAAAAAACAAGACGAAACCAAAACTATCAACCATGCATGCTAAATGCACAGTATCTTCATACCACCATGTTGGTCTGACCCTTCTCATTTATCTTCTGTTGGCCTCATTTCCAAGTTCTTCCACTCATTCCCTGTGTTACCAGAAAAATATGTTAAGTGAGAAATTGGTGAAATATGGCCCATTTTAGCTAAATATACATGTGTCATACACATGTGCTTTCAGAATAGAAGTAGGCAGAACTAATTTCACATCGACGACAGTGGCACCACATCTGTTCTCCATAGATATCAGTGAATGAGCAGAATTAGTTTGGAGTTGGCCCAATGATGAGAAACTCTCATGCCTTCAAGTCTTGGCACTTTCTCTTGACTTAACAATGTTATGCTTCACCAACATTTTGCTCTTTTGAGGTTCAATTTTTCTATTCTACCAAGTGGCAAGAATAGTCTTCTGGCTGCCATTATCTCATTGTGTGGACTTCCACATTTCTGTGTGCAGATGTCATTGATTTTAAGAGGTGTTAAATTTAGAGAGAGAAGATATATGTGTGAATGAAAAAAAGGGGAGCACTCTCTTCCTTACAAAGCTATCTGTTTTAAAATCAAGTCATAGACTATAAATGCTACCCCTGCAAGTCACTCTTAGACACCAAAATCTGGTACAGAAATGTGGCTCATATTTTTATCTATCACTAGTGCAATCTACTTTATATTCCACGTGTTATAATGCTAGAAGCTTTTCTAAAAATATCAACATCCTTCCATTTATCCTTAAAAAAATGCATTTCCTTTCCTAAGGGCTTTTGTTTTCAATGACAAAACAGATGAACTGACTTTCTTTTTTAACTCCAACAGTAAACAAATTCTGAGTCAAATTACCCTTTCAAGATTCCTGATTTTAGAAGCTAACATAAGGCAAAGAAATTTTTTTTACATCTAAAATGAAATTTATTATTAAAATGAAGATCTGTTGTGACATTTGTCCTCAGAGAAGCTCAAATAAATATAAATGTTCGTTGAGCCATTTCTGGTTTTCTAATTTAAAATGATGCACTGCATGATGGTTATGAACAATTGTTTCATGAAAAATTACTTCCCATACAAAGTTTCCTATCAGCTCTTATAAGTTACTTCCTACGTTTTCGGAATCATTTCGCGAGTACTTGTGCATCTGCGTATAACTGAATGACCTAAATTACTTTAACTTCTGAATCATCATGTCCCCTCCTATCTTTATATTTGGCTCTATTTTTCCCTCTCAGTTTCAATGTCAATGCCTAGCAAGCTTATTCACAAATAGCCCCAACTCACAGTTTTATTGTTTCCTACTCAAGACAGAGTTTGCACATCCTCTGTTTCTAAGTTTCTCTCGCTTTAAGTTCTAAATCAGTTTGGGAAAGTGAGCAAATACGCAGCATCTTCAAACTACAAAGAAACATCAGGACTAACGACTTTAACTTCCTGCTATATGAGATGATTTTCTTAAACACCCTGAAGAGTAATCCAGACACTCAACTGTGCTAAGACAAAGACTCCACTAACTCACAAAGAAGCCATTCTCTTCAAGATAATTTTACTTGTCCTGCCCTACGCTGATAAAGGAAAGTTCCTTCCAGCTCTTTGCATGGCTGCTCCTTGCACACAGTCTGATCTGCGCTGCAATGTCACCTACTCAGACAGACTGCTCAGACAATGTCACCTGCTCAGAGAGACTGCACAAGCCTTCTCGATTCTCCTACTGCTCTCTGTTTCTTCTCATAACACTTACTACCACTTGGTCTCTTATTCAGTTAGGCGATGCAATCAGAATACAAGCACATAAGAAACTGAGACTACATTTTGTGACCACTTAATTCCCAATCACTAGAAATGCCTGATATAAACTGAATAGCAGAAATCTATTTGTCTGGCCACTCACTAACTACTGAGCTGAGCTAGGCATCATCACAAATTTCATTCACTGCTTCTAGTTAGAATTACATAAAACAAACACTCCTCCACGTGACAGCCAATATTCAAATATCGGAAAGTATTTTATTTCAAAGCTATAGCATATTAAGCATTCTAAGGACCTGCAATAAACTGCAAATTTATCTTCTAAAAACAGACAACCAGAAAGTGAATGCAGAAAGCAAAATTTGAGGTTTAGATAGAGGTTTAGTAGAGGAAGTATTGCTTGGGAATTAAAGGCTGGAGCTAGGCTACCCGAAAGAAATTCCTACCAAACTGGCCTGGTAGCTCATGCACCTATATCAGTACTAGGGGGGTAGGTTGCTGTAACAAAAGGATCACGAGTAAGAGTTTGAAGCCATACTGGGCTAAATTGAGAGTTATAGGTCAACCTGAGAGAGACCCTCTCTACCGAGAAGGGAGAAGAAAATGAAGAGGAAAAAGAGGAGGAGGAAGAAGAACAAGAGGAAAAGAAGGAGGAGAAGAAATAATAATATTAAAGATTCTCCCAGTTTTCTCTTACTAAAAGATCTAATCCCACCACTCAGGTGACAGAGCCAGGCAGATCATGTGATTTTGAATTCAGGCTGGTATATATATATATCAAGTTCCGGGTATACCAAGTCTACATAGCAGAACCTTATCTCAATCAATCAATCAATCAATCAATTACAAAAGGGTATTAAAAATTAAAATTAGATTTCTAGGTCAGTACTATAATTTTTTGACAGAGTAATTCAAATTCTAATATCTCTCAAGAAATGCCATTGTGAGTTCTTTCTCATAAAAATTTTCTGTTTTATCTGGAGAATTAACCTCTGGCCCTTGTTTCTTTGTTTCTAATTTAAAAGGAGCTGTGACAGTGTTCTAATTTTCTTCATAGCTTTAAAATTGCCCTTATAGCCAATGTGCACATGGGAAATTGGCTCCACTTGTAAAAAAGCATAAATTTCTAGCTGACATTAGGATTTACAGGGTAAATAATGATCTGAGGGTTCTAAAGTTTCAGAGCTGAGCAATATATCCTTAAACATACTATGAAAGAAAGTACTAAAAATGGTACAAATCTACTTAGTGGTTTGGAATAAAAATAAAAGTAAGCTGAGTACCACAGATTGGATATTCTTTCTCTACAGACAGTCTATGAACCAGAAGGAAAAAGAGAAAAACTTTATTACCTGAGTGACAGATGTCTGACACTAGACAAAGAGAAGGCCAAATCTTTCATATGAATGCAGTAGTAACATTTGAGTTGTGTGTGTAGCTCCCCATGAAAAGGAGTACACACACACACACATGTACACATGCATGCATGAACACATGCTCAGGTACAGGCACACATGCACACACATTACTGAATTAGTTTAACTAGAAGGTATACAACTGAGAGAGAGTGAATGAGTAAATAGGTGTGTTCAATAATGAAATACATTGTGGGAACTTAATATACATCTTGTACTATGTATACTAAGGGATGCCTTTAATGCATAATCCTTATTCTTTTCTTTGCATTTATGATTTTGCACCAGTCCTGGCTTTCAACATATCTTGGATACCTGCTGTAGGATGTTGCATAAGTTAATTCCCAGTCACGGGAACAAAAGCAGCTTAAGAAAGGAAGAATGTAGTTTGCCTCACAGTTTGATGATGCGGTACCTCGTGGCTGAGAACTCGTGGCAGGAAGATGAGGGGCTGATCTGGAAACAGAGATGAGCCCCGATGCTAAGGCAGGTCTCTCTCATTTATTCAGCCCAGGAACCCAGCGCATGAAATGGAGCTGCATGCTTTGAGAGTCTGTCTCCACACTACTTAAACTAACCTAGATAATCCCTCACAGACATGCCTAGGGACTCACGTTGGAAGTGATTCAAGATCCTGTCAAGTTAACAGTCAATATTAACCAACATAAAATATAGATATAATTCTTTCTTGAATTATCTTCACTTTTTCTTAGGTTTTTGAACAATGTCATACTTGGAAAATTTTTGTTTCTTATATGGGTATTACTAGAATATAAAATATTATGACAATGAATAAAACTTGGAATTATAATATATATCAATATTTTAGATGTTTTCTTACTAAAGAAATTTAAAATGATTCTTAATAAGCTTATAAGTTAATCTTAAAGATAAAGCTAATTTGCATAAATTAGGTGTATAAATCTCATTTTAGAGTTCACTGTAGCTGTAGCTGTCAGACTGTGTCAACATTCTAGCATAGAGGGAGATGGAGCTGGGTAGCTCCACATCTAACCGGAGCTACTGACATTTGATAGCTTTGGGGAAAAACAGTTTGTTTCTTTAAGAGTGTGACCACTGGTAAATATGTCACACTCTAGTAGATGCCCCCTGCCACCCATGACTTCGTGGACAGTCCATATGAGTTAGGAGGGTTGAAGACAGACAGACAGACAGATATAGGCAGAGAGGTAAAGATGGACAGAGACAGACATAGACAATGAGACAGAGAACTAGCCAAAGAGAATGAAGAGGTAGGTAGAGGTGGATCTAGAGAGAGTTGGGAGTAGGAGTAAGTGTAACTTCAGTTTTTCAAATCCTATTTTAAATGATAGTTCTTAAACACTTTAACCTCCCTTCTAGGCTACCATCCACCAGAGGTAGTGGGAAAGAAAGGATGTGGGGAAAGTGGACCTGTTTAGAAAGGTTCTTTGGAGCAACTCCCAGCTGTGTTGTCTGGAAACTGGAAGTTCAGGTCACAGGTTAGCAGCAGCAGCTTGATCAACTCACAACCACTTGACGGATACACCAGCAGTCCAGTTCAGTGAAGTCGGGTTAGCAACAGCGGTGACACAACCTAGCAGAGACAACCAGGCCTCAGCCTCAGCTCAAGTCTGCAGGAGGAATCTGGAGAGATACCAGGAGTTCTCCTCTGTGCTTCTCTTAGGGAAGATCAGGGAAGACTCAAGTGTTGCACAGCCAGCTGTAGTAGTGAGGCAGGCTCTGTCTCTGTTATGGAGTCCTAGTTATACCCTCCAAACATCACATGCCTTCCAAATGCCTTGCCTCAGCAAGAATCCAATCAACCCAGGTCCAAGGAGTCCCGACAAATGCAGCTCAACTATGCAATGTAAGGCGGATCGATATATGTGTGTCGTTAGCAAAGAATCCTTAATTAAGTGCCCTTTCATGTGCTTGCTTTCGCAGAACAACCTCTCTTCTGTGCCCACTTCAGGAAAACATTCCTTCACGTATTTGCCCCAACAAAAGACCATGCAACACAACTGACTTTCTAAAGGACCTTTAAGTTTCCACTTCAAGTAGGGAATGAAAAAGACCAAAATACATTGTAAGAAATTCTCAAAGAATTAATAATAATAAAAAAATGATGGCAAAATACTTATAAGCTCCTCTTTGACATATTTCTCTCCCGTGTCAACAGTACATGATCATTTAATCTTCAGCCTCATGACTTCCTCAAAAGGCAGACAGCCATGAGCACAGGAAGGCAAGTGAGAGGAGTCTGCATGGTGGCCCACGTCCAGTGACAACACTCGCTGCCCCTACCTGTACCCTCCTCACAGAGGTGGGTCTACTTCCTTCAGAATAGAATCTGACCATATTAATTAGCCAGCTTTCTCCTGCTGGCCAACTTATTCACATTTACCCTTTTCTCCTCACATTATTTTCTGCTTCTCCTTGTTGAACACTTGCAGCCCAGGGTGGCCTCAGACTTCCCTCACACACCTTTTTTCCATGCTTCTGATCCTCCTTACCCGTCACTATCCCCACTGCCTGTCACTATCAGTTTCCTCTTTCCAAAACAATGAGCGCTTCTGAGGACTCCGCCGTGCCCCGGACTTCTTCACCTCTCCTTCCTTGTAGAGATCTGCATCAGGACCCTGTCACCGAAATATTTACTGATTGCAACAATTCCTTCCTCTTCATTTCCCAGTGAGCCTTCTCCCCCTCTGCCAACACTATCTCCCGGCAGATAAAGACATTGTTACCTGGAGGAAGCTGGTTTCCTGTCCCCCATTTGCTGAGTCACATATTGTTATTACTCTGCTGTCATTATCCAAGTCCCCCCCCCCCTCACCACATCCTACATGCAACATGTCATTTCAGTCAGTGTTTTGTGGCCTCCTAGGATAAAATAAAAGATTTAACTTGCACATCTTGGTCACTTCTTTCTTCATTCCTCAATAATTTTCTCTAGTTTATCTAAAAAGAATACAAATAACCATAATAATCACCATATACTTCAGTCTAAGAGAAAAAAGCAGAGGCTATGACAAGATAATTAAGTTACCTAAAATGACATCCATTAGACACTCAGGTGGTGGTGACTCATTGCAATTAGGAAAGTAACTGACATTTTGAAACTAAAAGCTGTTGAACAACAACCTCTGGGAAATGTGTACTTATTTTAGCAAGGAATAACTGACACTTCACTGGCTCACTATTGGTCTCTTCCTTTAAGCACAGAATTATAAATGGCTTTAACTCCATTTCAAAGGGCTCTAGTAAAAGTACAATAAAACTCAAAGGTTTGCTTCTTGATATCTCAAATTATCTTTGGCCAGATTTGAAGCTTCCAGCCTGTCCCAACACTCTGGCAAGTTAAATAATTAAAAACTATAATTATTTTTAAACACTCAACATCCTCACTCTTTCAATCTTGGCAGAATTCCTCTGCTTAATTCCCATCTCTTTTTTTTTTTTTTCATTAAAAACAATTGTCACACAGTATAAAATGAAGCTTTGTATTCTGCTTAGAGATCTCTGGAATCGATGGAGTTTATCAATGTTCTGTTCTACAAACTGCTGAGCCGCGCTTCCTCTGCCTCTGCCTTGGATGCTCAACTTTATTTTGCATTCAGCAGCATAACAATTCGTGACATTTGATTATCCCTTAAGTAAACACTAGTCATTTGTATCCTATAATGTCCAAATATATGTCTTGATCAACTTTTGGGATCCATGGTAAATACTGTGTCCTAAGTAATGACACCTTATGTTAACTTCCCAGGGCTATATAACAACTCATCAAACATTGCAGTTAGCACAAACATAGAGCTCATAGCTACCCACGATGTAAAGTATTGTTATTGTTCTTCATTGTCCCCCAGAACCAAAGAGAGAAACCCTTAAGACATAATATACTTTAATTGCAGGACATAGAATAATAAAAAATAAAACTGGAATGATTGTTTTGAGAGGAGCCAACCATTTTCTTAGGCTATTCAATTAAAAAAAAAATTATCCCAAGAACTGTAAACCTGGTCAAAAGTCCATAGCTCAGGAGGTCAGAGAGCCCCAGGGAAAACCTCCTCCTGTTATTTCACTAAATTGACATGTTGCCAAACTGCCATCTAAATACTTCTCTTTATACCCATACATAGTGTTGCTTGGTCATAGAACCTTCTATATGTAGTGGGTGGCAGTCGGTGCAGGGACTCATGACTGATCAAGTGACTTAGAATAAGACTGAGAGTGCTCAGCCCTGAATGGGCATCTATAACAACAAACACACACATCCCAAAGCTCAGAGAACAGCACAGAAGAGCAGATGGTAGCATGTTAGTACCACAGGATATGGAGGTCTGCTGTGGAAGCTGTCTTCTGAACATGACATATCTATCCCATTCATGAGCTCATAGAAGCTATGGTCACACTGGATCAAACAGTCAACAATTCAACATGGATGGAGGAGAAGTCCATAAGGCTCCTCCCCTAGCTAAGGAGATACTTACAGCAAGAAATTAGTAAGCAAGAGGAGTTAGTTAGTTTCCTCCAGAATTGTGAACAATGGTCAGTTGTTCATACTCCAGAAGGCTTTACTTTCATAAGCATGCAGGCAATGTTAATTGAACTCAGTGACTCATATTTTAAAAAATAGGACATTTTATAAATTATAATAACTGGAATGCCTGGCCCATCTCACCCAAAGTTCATATACAAAATTAACCAGAAAGCTCTCAGGACATGTACATTTGGAATATAGCTGCTGAGGAATACACTTCAGAAGCCATGTTAGCACTCCACCAATCACAATGGTGCAGGTAGAAGTTGCTTCCAGAACAAAGATATCTATCTTTCTTGGGTTATCACAATGGATTGCTAATTGGATCTGGCAAATACTTTTATCAGTGAATATTTTCCCAACACAAGACCTTATCAGGATATTCAAGTTGGCTATAAGAGGGCAATAGGAAGAAATATTCACAAGTCAAGTTCCACCGTAGAGAGCTATATGAGAAATAAAATTTGATAAACATCCTTGGTAAACATTTCAGTTTTTTTCCCTAATCATGAAAATCATGGAAAATGAAAAATTTCTCATAATGCTTTTGGGCACAGGGAATTTTTTGTAGCAGTTAATCCTTGTTAATCCTTAGGGAGGAAATTTAAAAGAAAAATTTCCAAATAAGCTGGTGATTTAAGGATGTTAGCAAGAGACTACCACAAACCTTTCTCTACTAACCTTTTGTTTCTGTTGGAGAGATCACTTAAAAGAAAACAAAATTACAACCATTTTCCTCAAGATTTTTACTAACTTCACATCTGATAGAGGAATAATATCCAAAATATATAAAGAACTCAAGAAACTAATTACCAAAAATAAAATCCAATTTTAAAATAGAGTACAGATCTAAACAGAGAATTATCAACTGAGGAAACTCAAGTGGCTGAGAAGTACTTAAAGAAATGTTTGACATCCTTAGTCATCAGGGAAATGTTCCTATCTTACATCTGTTGGAACTGATAGGATCAGTCACACAGTGACGACTCATGCTGGGAAGGATGTGGAATGAGGAGAACAGTCATCCACTGCTTGTGGGAGTGCAATCACTGTGGAGTATCACTAGGAAGAATAGTCACTATGGCAACCAACATGATGCTTCCTCAGTAAGTGGGAAATCAATTGACATCAAGACCCAGCTATACCATTCTTGGGCATATACCCAAAGAATGCTTCATCCTACTCAAGAGACACTAGCTTAACCTTGTTCACTGTAGCTTTATTCATAGTCAGAAATGGTAAACAACCTAGATGTCACTCAACAGAAGAACAGATAAAGGAAATGTGCTACATATACACAATGGAGTATTACTCACCTGTTTTAAAAAATGACATACCCCAGTACAAGGGAATGCTAGCTAGGGCCAGGAAGTGGGAGTGGGCAGGTGGGGATCAGGGCAGTGGGAGGGTATAGGGAACTTTTGGGATAGCATTTGAAATGTAAATAAAGAAAATATCTAATAAAAAAGAATTCAGAATAGAGCCATTAAAGATTTTTTTTTTTTAGTAATTACAGTTTTGTGTTTGTTGAAAATACTTCAAAAATATGTCAAGGATGCTGCAAAAGCCTTTATAACACTTGAAGATATGGGTGTAAGTTGTTAGCTTAAATTTAAATGAACAAATAAAATAAATAAATGTTTTTTTTTAATGACATTGTGAAATTTGCAGGAAAATGGATAGAACTAGAAAAAGAATCATCCTGAGTGAGGTAACCCAAACCCAGAATGATAAACATAGTATGTATTCAATTACACGTGGACATTAACCATTAAATAAATGGAAACAGAGCCACAATTCCTAGACCCAGAGAGGTTAAGTAAAGAGAAGGGATTTCAGGGGTAGAGGTGTGGGGCATGGATCTCCCTGGGAAGGGGAAAGAGCATTCATTATATGTGTGGACTGGGAGGGGGGAGACAGAAAAAGGAGGATCAGGTAGGGAGGGGAAGGAGACATGGTGTTAAGGGGGTAGATTCAGAGTTTGGGGAGAGACAGTCAGAATTGAGGGGCACTTGATGGGTGTTATGAAAACCTAGTGCAATGGATGTTTCCTAAAATATATAAAGGTTATTATAATGAAGTCTCCAAACAATGAGGGAGACAGAGTCCTAACTGATCCGTATCCCTATTGAGCTGTTGGCCAAAGTGGTCTCATGGTATTCCCCACAAAACCCAGGCTGTTACCAAGACAATAGGTTGTTCTCTGAAAACTGACAGTAAGACATGTTGCTAAAGGCAATGCCCACACAACTCATTGCACATAGAGAAGATGATGAGCTGGGACCTAAATAGAGTCTTCACTCACAAAAGAGAAACCTAGCCACAAACACGCTGGTCTACACAATCTGCCAAATACACTAGGGCATGGTAGCATAAAGTAGGAGTGACCAACCAATGTCTGATTTGATTGAAGGCCCAGTCTACAAGATGGAACTCATACTTGATATGGCTTGGATGACCAGGTACCTGAGACTGATAGCCCAGAGACCTGGAGTAAAACCAAAGACTAATAGTCTTTTTTTTAAGTAACAAATGACCCCTAATGACATTCTGCTATACTCACAGATCAGTGCCTAGCTCAGCCAGCAACAGAAAAGCTTCCTCCTGCAGCAGATGGGAGTAAATACAGAGACCCACAGTCAGACATTATGCAGCTGTTGAAACACAAAGTTCTAAAGAGGGCAGCAAATTTCTCCCCTCAGAGAACGGAGCAGAAGAGGAGGCAGAGTGTAAGATCCAGGGGATAGAGGACACCAGGAGAGAACAAAGCTCATGGGAACTCACAGAGACAAGGACCCTGCAGGATGGCCTCTGAACATGTAGCTTTCATTTCAGTATCTTTATGGGACTCCTGAGCATGGAAGCAAGTTGGTCTCTCATTCTCCTGACTTCTCCTGGGTCTCCTTACCTTCTGCTTGGTTGCTTTGTTCAGCTTCAATGTGGTAGTTTCTGTTTTATCTTATCATATTTTCTTTCTTGCTTGTTGTCTCCTAGAAGCCTGTTCTCTTCTAATGAGAGACAAGGCGGGAGTAGATCTGGATTGGAGAAGATGTAGATGGAGGAGAAACTGTAATTTTAAAAAACTATTTTTTAATAAAAGGGTAAAAGAGATTTTCCTCATTGGTATCCTAAAATTGCAGGCTTGCAAAGTTACAACGACTCAGCCAATGCTTGCTTATATATACAATATTGATTTAAAAAAATGTGCCAGAGAATCAAATCTGAGTTTCTTTGTTGGTAAGTAAAATTTAGTATGTTCCTTATTTAATCTATTAATATAAAACAAATCTCTCCTATAATATGTGTGTTGTAAGTTTTGGACATTTATAAAGACCATAGAGCCAGCCAAGTCAATTAAAGTCTAAGCTAAAGTCTCCAGGCTTTATATGTTATATATGTTTATATGTTATATGCTGTTCAGAATAGCATCATTCCCAGAGCAGTGACCCTTATTCTCTTTCTACTAACTACGAAGTTCATAACTACCACTACCGCCATATTTTATAGATAATGGAGTAATAGCTTTACCTTTGGAAATAAAGGCATCATAGCCATCTTTCTGAATGGTAGAGCTTACCCTTCCTACCGCTGTCACCTGTAACACAGTCCTTCATGCTGTAGCTGCCCCACCATAAAATATACTACTACATAGCTATAATTTTGCTACTGCTATGAATCACACTGCAAATATCTGATATGCAGGATCTGATATGTGAGCCCCATGAAAGCGTTGTTCAATTCCCCCCAAAGAGGTCGTGACCCATGGGATGAAAACCACTGTTTTTGAAGTTGTATTTCTTTTTATTATCATTTTCTATTTTGTGCAATTTGTGCCAGTTCAGCCTTAGCTGAGAGTTGTGTCATTTCTCTCTTTTCTGCTTAGGTTTTGAAGGTTCTTACTGTACCTCAGAATCTCTTAATTACTGTCTCACTTCTAATTCTATTTAAAGTCTATAGGGACTCATGAGCCAGATATACTCCTGTCTCTTATTCCAAGAAGAGCTTAGCTTGCACCCTCATTCTTGGCTCCCCTGGAACTCCTCAACAGCATCCAGCCCCCTTCCTTGTCATCCGGCTGTATCTTAGCCCTCCTGAGACCTTGTGAAGCCAACACAACTGCACGTGTTCCATGCTCTGCATTTTTTAAAAAAGACTTTGGCTTTCTCTATAATGGCTAATCCAAAAACAGATTTTAGGTTACCCCTAGACAATGTTTGGTTGCATGGAAATCTTAGGTATATGTTTTATACCATACTAATGCAAATACTAGATTGAATCTTTGTCTTCGGGGAAGTCCAGTCCAGATTTCAGTTTCTAAGGAGAGATGATAGAGTTTCTCAATGACAACAGTAATCTGAGGATAGATACAAAAATCTGTCACCTATTGGTGCCCAGCCTCTGAAGAGCACTGTCAAAGAACAAAGATGGTAGATATATTGTGTCTTTTTATTCTATTCCTTCATTTTATAATGCTTATGCATTTATTTTACCAATAAAATGCAAATAGAAGTTAGAAACCATCAATATTCAAAAAAATCCCACTGCTGTTTTGATTTAAAAGGGTGATAGACAGGTGGGGTAGAGAGATAACTGCCTCCCCTCCTGCAGCAACGAGTATTCCTTTACTAAGCCATTGCCAAGCACATTGTGCAGAGTACAAATCAAGTATATTTCAACCATCTTTATCCTTCAGAAATCAGAAAGAGATGCTCCAGGCAGATGAAGCAGAGCAAAGTCAAGATGCTTGATGGTTAAATGAGCCCAGTTTCTACTAAAAAGTGAGCAATTCTTAGGACCACACTGTTGTACACTGCAGTGCATCCTCCCTAAAAAGACAGAAAGTCCAAGCCGCAGTACCATAGAATGTGTCCTTAATTGGAATAAAGGCTTTTGGAGTGTAATGGAATGTGATCAATGCAGAAGAAGGCACTAAGATGGATTCTAACCAAGTACAGCTGCTGATTCATAAAAAGGGAAATTAGGACACAGAGGAAGGCACACACCAGGAAAAACAAGACACACAAAAAACCACTATTTACAGTCAGCCAACTCTACCATAAGCTAGAGGCAGACCCTGAAAGGGATCCCAACTCCTTCCACACTATTAAATTATTATTATGTTTATAGTATGTATACCATATTTTTATTATACTATTATATAATATAATAATTGAATTATATTAATAGAATATATGTCTTATATATTGTTTCTGATACATTATGTCTTATACATTTTCTAATAATATGACTTAAATATTATATACTTATGTATTACACTAAATTATTATTATTATTATTATTATTATTATTATTGAACACAAAATAACTGGGCTGATAAGTTTGCCTTCACTTTTAAAGGCAAATGTCACTCTACTCCCCAGGATGACCTGCAACATTTTTTTTGTCATAGCCTTCTGAGTCATTAGTAGGATTACAGGCCACGCCCACACCCAGGTCAGGTGATTGAAAGATATGAACATTTACTGTTATGAGAAGCAAGCATAAGGTGGCACACCAGGCTTCCCAGAAGTTCTCCTTCTTGTGAATGACCTGCCCGCTTCTGTTGATTGCGCCTTACTAATTAACATGGATGAGATGGAGGGTTCTGTTTCAGTGTTGTGATCTCTGTAAAATATTCTGCATGCTATATTTTTGAAATCACCTATGAGAAATTAGCATACATCTGTTAATAAATGAGTATACATCTATTATTGTAAATCATAAAGAAGTGACCTAGGCTCAGAAAAAAAAAAAAAAAAAAAAAAAAAAAAGAATGCACAAGCAAGTTCCTGCTATCTTCTGATCAGATGGGCCTCAGAGAGACCACACACCATTTGGTTGCTTTCCACACAGGCTGTTCATCATAGAATGACTGTCTCCTTAGTTCTACAAAGAGATTAATCTTTTCATTTTTTTTATTTGAAACACATTTACATCATTTTGTTCAATTTTCTGAAAAGTAAAATACTAAATTTTTTAAAGGGTATAATGTATTAGTTGAGGCAGGAGTGAGTGGGCAGGTAGGGGAGCACCTTCAAAGAGACAGTGGGAGGGGGAGGGGCTAGGGGGCTTGGGTAGGGAAACTGGGAAGGAGGATAACATTTGAAATGTAAATAAATAAAATAACCAATGCAAAAATGAAAAAAAGATATCTTGTGGTTTTGTGAAAATGTCCGATGCTCTCTCATCCACGTTAACCGTTATATGTTTGAATTTGATGGACAGTTTTTCTTCAAAAGAAAATAGATACAGTCAAAAACAGCCCATCAGTCTGAATAAAAGGGGCTCTGCTCTGGGCATATTTGCATTTCCTCGTTTATTTCACATGCAGTTTCATAAGAACGTTGGCTAGGAAGCATCCATCTGAACGATTCACATAGCCAGTCAGAAAGGGCCCTTTTCCCCTTGCACAGATATGTTAGAGCCAATTGACCTGATTAACCATAAAGCAACTGATGAGCTTAAATATACAACTTCACAGGCTAATCCTTTGCAGCCTACAGAAGCGTGCGCATTTAAAAATGTAAGTGAAGAGCTGCCAGCACCTTTGCTACGTCCCACAAAACAATCTCCTGGATCAAGATCTGACATCCTCATGCTACATTTTCCTTGAATATCACACACCAGGAGACTGTTATTATAAGCCATATAAAGGCATAAAGAAAGTCTGCCACCCTCGGGGGCAGGAGGTCCAAGCCTTTTTTATTGTAGGTGTTTATGTTGCTTTTGCTGCAGACTTGATGTGCTGTAAATGGGGGAGGGGCACTTAAAATTCACCTAGAAAAAATAAAACTCTGTGATGTGCCTGCTATTTGTGTTTGTTTGTTTTCTTTTCTCTTGAGAATATGGACGCGTCTCAATCTTCTGTCTTGTTTTCAAAACCCCAGAGTTTCCTCAGGGAAAATAAGTAAATCCTTTCCCCAGCGTGCCATTGTCGGGAAGAAACTGAAGGATGACAGAGATGTGTGGAGTGTGTGAGTTTTCATGTGAATGCTGTCAGCATAAATTAGGTGTGGTTAAGAAGAGAGAAACAGCAGTAGCCACAGGAAGACATCTTATAGGGTCAGAACTGCAAAATAGATGAGAGAATAAAAAGACAACAATGTGTCTTGGGAAAGGGCGGCCTGGAGCCGAAAAAAGTGCACACGGAATATTTTTGCGCGGGACACAGAGCAAGAATGAAGGGGGGGGAGGAGGAGAAGGAGGAGGAAGAGGAGGAGGAGGAGAAGGAGGAGGAGGAGGAAAGGATATAAAACCAATTAGACTTGAAAAGTACCCTGCAAAGGGCTGGCTGTGTCTGAGGATCCACGGTAAAGGCAACGAGGCTTTGTGAGAGGAATCTGGACTGGCGAGAGATGGAGGATACCCCAGCAAGAGCCTGAAAGCAATTTCTAAGCTATGAAATAATAGTAGGCAGAAGGCCTCTGTAAACTCCCAGATGAGGGGATTCTTGACCTCCATAGTGTGACTCTAATTTATTTTTATAGTCAAGTGATGCCAGTCATTTTCATTGTTGTAGTCAACTTGATTATCTTTCCATTATCCTTTTAATTACAGTTATCATCTAGAAATGCTGCTCCACTGAGCATTTAAACCCGAAGTCTCTAGGGAGGACCTTTTGTACAGATGATGACAGACAATCCCACTACTCTGATTGATTCTGTTAACAGGCTGACCTAGCCTACCTATTAAATTGCCAACATACCAGAATGAATGATTGTGTGATTTCCCGCTCCTGATTCCCTCCCATCTAGAGAAGGTAATAGAGTCTCAGCAGTCAAGAGGGATGGGGCTGTGGTGTGTATTTCTGCTCACTTCTCCAGCTTCTCCTTGTATTGTCTATGAAAGTCATGTGTTCAGTGGTAGCTGATGTGTGTGTTTTTTTCTGGCACGGCACTAAGAAAAACTCTATGCGGGCTCTTTGTGGCCAGTGGTAGCGTTCTCAGGCAAATACCATATACTACAGCAGGACTGCTCATTCATCCACTCATTTCTTATGTATTACTTTATAACCTATACCCAGCAGATGCTAAGCAGTCATGCTTGTTGGGCTTTGTTCTTTATCTGCCCACCTAAGTTCATATTCTAGACACGGCTCCTCCAAACTCTTCAAACAATATAACCCAAACACTATCCACATTCACTGGACGGAATAATGACTTCTAAATGGAAGTCATCAACACTCATGGAGGCCCATGCCCTGCGGGCTCTCTGTTCCAGAGGTGGGAATTATTCTTTGCCAAGCTGGATTCTGAAGGAGGATAACAGGAAAAAGAATACAGAATGAAGAATCTAAGTTCATGTGTGTGTGTGTGTGTGTGTGTGTGTGTGTGTGTGTGTGTGTGTGTGTACATGTATATGTGAATAATTGAGGTCACATAGATCTTTTCCATATTGTTCTTAGTGCCGTGCAGAAACAACATAAGTATAAGATACTGCTGAACCTGAACACAAGACTTTCACAGACAAGACAAGGAAACGCCATAGAATTGAGCAGAAATACACACCAATGCCCCATCCCTCTTGACTGCTGAGACTCCATTACATTCTCCAGACGGGAAGAAATCAAGAACAAGAAATCACATAATCATTCATTTAGGGATGCTGGCAATTTGATAGGATAGGTCAGGTCAGGATAGTTTTCTTGATAGTTAGGATAGGATGTGTGTGTGTGTGTGTGTGTGTGTGTGTGTGTGTGTGTGTATGCATGTGTATGTATGCTCATGAATATGACATAAAAGCATGAGTTCTGTTTGGTGGCAGAAAGGTGTCCATCAAGGAAAAGAGAGGAAGGATGGTGACAGGGAATAAGAGCAAAGCAGTGATACAGATGTATCCTGTGTAATAATGAAAATAATTATACATTATGTAAGATTTTAATTTAATTTACTCAATTTAAAGATAAAAATATAATACTCAAGGACACAAAATTTAGAAAGCAAGGAACTATATGAAGTAGCCTAGAAAACATATATGCATAGGAAAAATAAAAAGGTGACATTTGTCAAAGGAAGAGGAGAATACCAAAGGAAGCTGTATCCTCCTCAAAAGAGTTTGCATTCTATTTACTAACAAGGAGAAACCAATGAAGTTTCCTAGGCAAAGGAGTCTCTGCATAAGATATATTGGAGCATCATTTTGTAGAGACTGGTACAGTATGGACAAGAGGCAGTAACTTCAGTTATTGGGCCAGGCCTGGTGACACACAGAGAGAGTTTAATCCCAGTACTCTGGAGAGGTATGTGACTTCAAGGACAGTCTGACCTATATGGTGAGTTCTAGGCTAACCAGGAGATGAGAGAGAGATAGAGAGAGGGGGAGAGGGAGAGAGGGAGAAAAGAAGAAGAGGGAGGGATGAGAAAAATAAGAGTGGTGGGAAGGAGAGAGATGGAGGGAAGGAAGGAGAGAGAGAGAGAGAGAAAGAGAGAAAGAGAGAGAGAGAGATTTAGTAGACTGCTCTAGCACTGTATCTTCTACTCACCAATTCTTTTTGTCAGAAAACTGTTTACCCAATTTCTGGTATTATCTATATATGAAGTAAGAATATAAACCAATCATTTAACAATAGGAAATGGCACAGAAAACTACAGTTAAACAATTTTTTTCATAGTCATATAATGTTACCACTTTGTAAAGATGAAAACACATTTGGATACTAATTAGATATTCTTGTTAGTTTTTTCACAAAGAATTAAATCTTGGATGATTACTTGACACAAGACACCAAGCATCCTCAACATTTTTCAGATTTGGAGGATACTTTGGCTTTATTATCAGTAATTCTGAGAACATTGTTTCACATAAATGCATATCACAGAACAACATAAGTATGTTTAGGAGCATTTCAGAAATTTTTGGAAAACCTGTCCTAAGCCCAAGCCAAAGTGACTTCAGGAAGTCATCAACTGAAATGGCAATTTTTAAATTAAAGTTTTCTAACACAACACAATTCAAAACTATATTTGGTGCTTACAAGCTGAGGAATGACAGTTAAAAAAAAACATATTAGGACTGTTTTCCATAATGAAATCCTTATCCACAGGAGCAGAAAGCTTGGGTTGTGGAGTAAAAGCATTGCAATTCACAGTATAAGAGAGTCTAGAATCTTAGCAGAAAAAGTGTCCCGAATCTTAACAGTGTTCCAGGCTATTGAGTGGCCTCTTGTACACGCTGCAGGTTTGGGACTGCAGTGAAGTCATAGGATATGAAATGGGCTCTAGCATTGTTTCATATTCTCAGATCACTCTGTGTTTCATTTTGAGTCAGGTTTTGGACACTGACCATTTAGAAACTTTTTACGACTGACAAATTCTTCACTGTCCCATATTCAGTTATAAAGCCTCATATAAGACCACAGCCACAGTTTAAGACCTGGAGACCAGTCTACCAACCCAGGCATAAAATTTTATTAGAAATAGAGCAGAAGTAACTACTTTAAAACTTTCTGGTAGGGCCGGCAAGATGGCTCAGAGGGTAAAGGCACTTGTTGTGTGACCCTGAGGACCTGAATTCAATGTCTAGACTCACAGTAGAGGAAAAGGACTAGTACTAGTCTCTCTGAAGTCGTCCTCTGACTGTCACAAGTACACTGCAGCATTTACATGTGTGTGCTGCACTCACACGCATACAAGAACAATTTAAAGTATTTTTAAAGTTGCTGGTAGCAGCCTTGTTGTTTCTACCCTTGATCCTCAGCGGTGTATATGAAATATCAATACAGCTACAATAGCGAACATCTGTCCTGTGACAGAATGAGGACCAAGAGTTCAAGTCCAGCCTAAAGAACATAGTGAATCCATCTCAAACAAAAAATACATAAACACTAATATGCAGACAGAGCTATAGGACGAGGATCCAAAAATTCAAAGGCTGTTCACGCTGCTCATATCCCAACAAGGACCAAGAATGGGGACCAGTGGTGGGTTGTAGATGGCGGCCGACGACAATGAAGAGCAGAACAAGTGAAACAAAGAAAAAATTTTTTTAAAAAAGAGAGACACTGGCTGTATTAGTCAGAGTTCTCTAGAGAAAGATAACTGCTAGAATTCATATATACATGACATTTAGCAGAGTAGTTTACAGGTTGTAATCTTATGATTTGCAAAAGTCAAATAAATTTTCAATGGTTCTTTGTTTTGTTTTGTTATTTTTCAAAAAAAAAAAAAAAATGTCCCCAACCTGAGAAAGACTTGGATGAAGAGAGAAAACCTACTGTTCAGAGGTAACAAAGGCCCCAGTATGACAGCAATTCATGAGATAGAATTAAATCAATAAAATTCCAATAATGAATATTTGTGAGGCACCATTATAAACTTGACATTCTACTTGTCAAGGGATATCAGAGGATGAAAATAAACATCTTCTGCCCTCACAGAATTTATAGGGAGAATCAGACAGGGCTCAGAAAATACAATTATAATGTAAGAATGATCATGTGCTTACAGACAGGAGCCTAACATGGCTGTCCTCTGAGAGGCCCAACAAGCAGCTGAAAGAGTCAGATGCAGATACTTACACCTAACCAATGGACAGAAGTCGGGGGACCCCTGTGGGTGAATTGAGGAAAAGCTGGAAGAAGCTGAGGAGAAGGGTAGCCCATAGGAAGACCAGCAGTCTCAACTAACCTGGATCCCCAAGATCTCTCATCACTGAGCCAACAACCAGGCAACATACACCAGCTGATATGAGGCCCCTGACACATATACAGCAGAGGACTGCCTAGTCTGGCCTCAGGGAGAGAAGATGCACCTAACCCTAGAGAGACTTGAGGCCCCAGGGAGTGGGGAGACTTGGTGGGGTAGGGTGGTGGGGACATCCTCTTGGAGATGGGGAAGAGGAAAGGAATGAGGAACAGTCAGAGGGCTGACCAGGAGGGAGATAAAAAAAAAAAAAAAAAAAAGTAAGAATGACTTTAATTAGCATATTCACCAATCAGCATGTTCAGCAATCCTAGTGAGACCAAAGAAGGGACCAGAGAGCCCTGGGGGGTGGGGTGGGGAATAAAACACTGGAGGTGCTTCTGGTTTTTGGTTGGTTGGTTATTTTGCTCTACTAGTTGAGATCCTATATTGTTTTTGCAGCATGACACCCCCCCCCCCAACCACCACCTAGTCTGCCTAATTTGTTACCATTCGCCATGGTCTCCAGCTTCAAGATAGAGTCTGGGTGACTCTATCTTGGGTGATAGGACTCTGGGTGACTTATGGGTGGACATGTAACCCAGGTGAGGCCAGTGAAAACTTTCTCCAGGATATTTATCTTGTAAAGTATCTTGCTTTATCTTTTAATAGTGTGCAGTGTCTTTCATATCAATTATCACTCATAGCTAAAGAGAAAGGACAGGAGGAGTAATGAAACAAGGAGGAGAGAGACAGAGAAGAAGAATGGGAGAGGGATGTGATGAGTTCTGAAAATAATCATTTATACTGATGAAGTCTCCAAGTCTTGGCTAAGATAAGAATAAAATAGGATGATATGGGTACTAAACTTCTTGATATAAGTATGTTATTCCAGGCTTTTGGAAGGCAAAGTAGAAGCTATCTAGTTGCAATATTTACTTGGATCTTAAAGAAGAGTGATTTAGAACAAGAGCCAAGTATAATGGCCTACAAAGAAGATAAAACACCAGGAAATATCAACTCCTACTGCTTGACCCCTGCAGTAAGGAAAGGGGGCAGGAGCCTCCTCTGGAAAGGGAGGGAGGGAGGACTTCACTGAGAAACTGAAGTAGTCAGCAGCTAAGGGGAGAGCCTGGCCAGAGTGTGTGCAAGCTTTGGAAGGTGGCAGGGAGTGTGGATTCCCAGTCTCACAAGGGAGATTGTTTCATGGGAGGATTCCAGGAGGAGACATATTTAAGGGAGAATATACAGTAATGTTTGAATCCGATGACGGAGAGGATTGTTAACTAGGGAGGTTTAAATCTGGAAAAGAAATAAGAAACAAGGACATGAAATGTCCAAACCAAACACAGGCAAAAGTTGTGCTAACTATGGCAGCATGATAGAGAGGTAGCCTGTTTTCTCAAGTGACAGTGACTGCACATAGAGCCATTCTGTGAATGGACATTCTGAGTCCTTAAGAGGAGATGGGAGAAAAGTGGGGACTCGGAAGCTGGGCATAAATGACTTAATCCTGTCTGTGACTGCACTCCATCTATTCCAGTTTGATGTCCCACTCCACCCCTGTTTCTCCTTCTTCCTTACAACAGAACACTGGTCTTATTCACAGTTGTAGCTGAAGGGGAGGTAGCCTTATCCCCAAACCACAGTTACAGCGCAGTAAGTCTCAGCCATTTACAGCCATCCCATTATCTTGCTGTTGGTTGTCTCAAGAGTGGATATGTGGGCTGGTGAGATGGCTCAGCAGGTAAGAGCACCTGACTGCTCTTCCGAAGGTGATAAGTTCAAATCCCAGCATCCACATGGTGGCTCACAACCATCCGTAACGAGATCTGGCGCCCTCTTCTGGAGTGTCTGAAGACAGCTACAGTGTACTTACATATAATAAATAAAATAAATCTAAAAAAAAAAAAAAGAGATAGAAAAAGTCTTAAAAAAAAAAAAAAGAGTGGATATGTAACCCAGTTGGACGACGTTAAAAATGGGGAGAAAACCTGAGAAGAATATTCTTATTCTTAAACTAAGAATTGAGGAATTAATATTATGTCCTCTTTTGTTCAGGCGGTTGTGCCTAGATGTACCACTTAAAACATGGTTTTCTTGTGGCTTTGAGAGAAGCTAATCTAAGGATCCAAGATTCAACTGAGGATGGAGGCCTGGAATGGAACACCTAGGAAAATGTGAAATGTTTTTTTGTTTTGTTTTGTATTTTTGTTTTTGTTTTTTGAGACAGGGATTCTCTGTGTAGCCTTGACTATCCTGGAACTCATTCTGTAGACCAGGCTGGCCTCAAACTCAGAAATCCTCATGCCTCTGACTCCCAAGTGCTGAGATTAAAGGCATGTGCCACCATTTGCCAGGCTGAAAACATGATTCTTAATGGGGGTTAGTGTAGCAATGAATTAAAACAAAATATTAGCATACCAGCATTTTTCTAAGTCAGAGTATCACTTTGTGTCTCAGACTGGCCTGGAACTTGTTATTTAGTTTAGTCTAGCCTGGAACTCACAGAGATCCACCTGCCTCTGCCTCTAAATGCTAGGATTAAAGCGTGTACCGCCATGCCCTGCTGCATTTCAACATTAAGTTTTTGAAGTATGTTTATTTATCATTTAATTTGCAAGTGGAACATTCTGATAGGAATGCTTGTTGCATGGTGTATTAAGGCATGTGACATGAGGGTATGGTAAGAAAGTGTTCTGTTGGTAAAGCATGAGGACCGTCTTAGTCAGGGTTTCTATTCCTGCACAAACATCATGACCAAGAAGCAAGTTGGGGAGGAAAGGGTTTATTCGGCTTACACTTCTATAGAGCTGTTCATCACCAAGGAAGTCAGGACTGGAACTCAAGCAGGTCAGGAAGCAGAAGCTGATGCAGAGGCCATGGAGGCAATGTTCTTTACTGGTTTGCTTCCCCTGGCTTGCCCAGCCTGCTCTCTTATAGAACCTAAGACTGCCAGCCCAGAGAAACTCTGACACAACTCCCTAAATTCACTTTTAAATGGAACAAGTTTATGTTCCTGTATTGATTGGCCAGAGTAATATAATTATACAGACTGATGAAGCTTGCTTTGCATGCGTACCATGGATGCTGCAGAGGAGTGGCTCCTGGACATGTAGGCTGGAATGAGACAGTTGGAGAGAAGGAGGAGTTCACATTTCCAACGTGCATAAACATAATAGAGTCAAGGAAGTTAGAAACTGCTATGGCTATAATATTGTAACATTTTACAGATACATGCACACACACATATGCACAGAGATTATAATGCCTATATAATTTCTACTATATACCAAAGCTCTAATATTTATCTTACCAAAACTGTACCAAAAAAAAAAGACCTATTAAATATTATCATCAATTTTTATCAATAATGTTCAGCTTGGTCTTCATGTGGGTGCCCTAATAGTTGGAGTGGGGACAGTCTCTGACTCTGTTGCCTGCCTTTGGATCCCCTTCCCCTAGCAGAGCTGCCTTTTCCAGCATCAGTGGGAGAGGATGTGTTCAATCCTGCTGGTGCTAGCCATGGGGTGGATGACTTCCCCTTCTCTACAGAGAAGGGAGTGGGTAATGGGAGACGGGGCATGTGAGGATGGAACTGGGAAGAGAGGAAGGAGGAAGGGCTGTGATCAGGGTATAACTTGAATAAATAATGGGGGGAAGAAGAAGCTGATGCACAAGGAGGCTAAGCAGCTAAGTAACTTGCCTAACTTGCTGAGTAATTAAGTAACTTGCCTAACTTGCTAAGTAACTAAATAACTTGCCTAACTTGTTAAGTGACTAAGTACCATCGCATGTGATCACCAGGCATTCTGGCTTTGACGTCCATTGTCTTCATCTTTGCACCATAACTCTTTTCTTCTTCTATTGTGGAACTTACCACACTTGGAAATATTTGCTTGTGTACGTGTCTTCTCCCATGACTGCACCTACACAATAGCAATTGCCGAACACTGTTCAGGTTTGTTGGACTTAATTCTCTGTGGAGCTAAAACTGCAAAACAAAAGGGAAGCCTCTTAAAGGGGGGGAAAGTTCTATTGAATCCCTCCGTAGATTTCTAAGCAGGAAGTGGTCTGACAAAAAATGAAAGGGGAAAAGGAAGGAATACAGAGAAAGGGCTATGAGGGAGAAAGGGGATGGGAAGAAAGGAGACAGGGGGAGACAGCTCCGCATTTAACTCAACTTGGAATATTTAAAAAAAAAAATCTCCCTATGAGTATTTCTCTATGCGTTTTGCCAAAAGTAGGGGAGTCAACTGTTGACTGATGACAAAAGCTGTTAGAGATCCTTGGGATGAAGCCATTATCTAATCACTAGTATTTAATTGTTATATTTATAGGCTACTACTAAAAGAATATTTTCAAAAACTAAAGTTGTAAGTGGGAAAGAAGCAACACAGTCGAGTGTGATGTTATCAGTGACTTAAAAAAATTCTAGATCACTCAGTTCCCATGTAAAAGCAATAATTAATGACGATGTTCTCCAGAGATAAATAACACTCACCCATGCCAAGAGTGCTATTTTTATCCAACTCATTTGGTTTCATGATCTAAAGTTTTGGTCCATCTTGTCACTTAAATATTATTGTTTATTAAGGTAATAATTTAAAAAAATAGAAGTATTAATATTAAACACTAGATATAACAAGATGAGTACAAGTGTCAAATAAGTCAACAAATATTATAATATACTAGAAACACCCAGTAATGTCTATTGTCAAAACTGTAAGTTCCTCGGTGCCTCTGACTATGGTGTCATCTGGCTGAAGCAAATTTTAAAGTCACAAAAACATTTGTAGAGGTCAAAAGGTAATTTTTCCACCTGTTCTCCATAATCCAGGAAGCAGCATACTTTTTCATTCCTGGAAGAATTAAGGAAGGGAATCACATGTCTCCCTTAAGGATCCCTTTCAGTGCTAGCTAGTTTTACGCTGTACTTGCTCAAAGACATACATCCTTCTTTTTCTTTTTCTTAAGATTTATTTATTTAATATATGCAAGTATACTGTAGCTGTCTTCAGACACTCCAGAAGAGAGAGTCAGAAGACTTGTTACAGATGGTTGTGAGCTACCATGTGGTTGCTGGGATTTGAACTCAGGACCTTCAGAAGAGCAGTCAGTGCTCTTAACCACTGAGCCCTCTATCCAGCATCCTTCTTTTTCATGGGCAAACGTTCTGCTCCCTGGAGAACCTGGAGAATTTTCCCTCCTTCTGCTCCCTCTGCCTGAGCGAGCTCACAGAGGCCAACAAACCACACAGCACTGTCCTACTCATCCTCCACCTGCAGCTCTCACCTCTCTCATAAGTACTGCAAAGTGCTCCTGCCTTTGTGTATCTAGGAAGCCTCTCAAACCTAATGCTGTCACATACTGGTCAGTGGTGATGGCACATGCCTTTAATCCCAGCACTTGGGAAGCAGAGGCAGGCGGATCTCTGAGTTTGAGGCCAGCCGGTCTACAGAGTGAGTTCCAGGACAGCCAGGGCTACACAGAGAAACCCTGTCTTGAACAAAACAAAAACAAAACAAAAAACAAAAAAAGAATATTACAGTGAGAGGTAAACCGCTTGCATCTTATAAACATGTAATGTACATATATTATGTAAATTATTGTAGGCTTAGATTTTTTAAAACCTACTCTCAATAAGGGTTCTCAAACACTTCAACCCCCTTCTTGCCCACTGTCTAAAGCTAAGGGAGAAAATATAGTAAAGAGAACAAAGAGATACAGACCTGTTTAGATATAGTTCTTTTAGGTGATTTCAATCTCCATTTGTCAGGATTACAGCAGTCCAGTTCAGTAGTGTGAGGACATTAAACATGAATCTGAGAATCAGCAGTGGAGGCAAGATTCAGTGGCAAAAAAACAGGCCTTTATAGAATCTGGTCAGCAAAGACATGAGGACCCCCTCCCCAAAGAGTTGTAAAGGTAGCTATGCAATCATGCTGTCACTATTCCTTGAGCCCTGTTTATAGTCTCTCCAAACAAAATGTGTCATCCCACAGTCTTGCCTCAAGGAACACCATGTGAGTCTGCATCATCTGACATGTCCAGAAACTTCCATTTCAAATTGTCATGTGCTGCTTGAGCTTGCTGAAAATCTAGCTCCAGAAGGGGAGTTGTCCCCCCATTTCAGACCCAAGCATGTTTGTCCCAAAGTATCTTTGAATGCCACTTGTCTACAGGTGGGTTACCTACCCCTCAAATCTGTAACAGGGAAGAAAGAGAACAGAAAAGCTGCTGATGGTGTTAAAAACATTGTGTCCTTAAGAATAGCTAGCATGCAAGCCGGGCAGTGGTAGTGCATGCCTTTAATCCCAGCACTTGGGAGGCAGAGGCAGGGGGATTTCTGAGTTTGAGGTCAGCCTGGTCTACAGAGTGAGTTCCAGGACAGCCAGGACTATACAGAGAAACCCTGTCTGGAAAACAAAAAAACAAACAAACAACAACAACAACAAAAAGAATAGCTAGCATGCAAGCCATCTCTAACAGAGGCTGCTCATTTTGTGAAAGAAGGGGGAAAGTGGCAAATTCATCCATAGGAAAGTCATTCACCAAGACAAAGCCCAATCGAGGTCTCCAGCTCTAATACACCCTTCAGAGAACAGCGAGAATATGTTTTCTTAAACAGGAAAAACTTGGAGCTTGCCACTTTCCATTTTCAATACTCTAATTAAACTTTAGTTAATAAGAAAACAAAAGCTATTTTTACCTGTCTTCACAGCTGAAGTGACATCACTAACTACCATTTTTTTCTCTCTTTCAAGTCTCCTTTTGTTCTCTGCTCTGCTCTGTGACTTTTGACCCACTGTGGTACATAATTCCCTGTCCACCTTTTGTATGTTCACTTCTGTCATCAGTTTGAAGTTCATGGTCATTCATTATAATATATCCTTGTATTTATCTCCTAATCTCCTGGGCCTTTCATGATACTATTATATAGTTTTTGGACTACAGATGCATCAAGCCAAACTCATAGCTCTCAGGGTGGGCATGCAGACCACTGTACCTCAGTCTTACACCGTAGGTTGGTGTACTGGCTAGTTTTGTGTCAACTTGACACAGCTGTGGTTATCACAGAGAAAGGAACTTCAGTTGGGAAAGTACCTCCATGAGATCTAGCAGTGGGGTATTTTCTCGATTAGTGATCAAGGGGAAAAGGCCCCTTGTGAGTGAAACCATCTCTGGGCTGGCAGTCTTGGGTTCTATAAAAGAGCAGGCTGAGCAAACCAGGGGAAGCAAGCCAGTAAAGAACATTCCTCCATGGCTTCTGCATCAGCTCCTGCTTCCTGACCTGCTTGAGTTCCAGTCCTGATTTCCTTGGTGATAAACAGCAGTATGGAAGTGTAAGCTGAATAAACTCTTTTCTCCCCAATTTGCTTCTTGGTCATGATGTTTTGTCCAGGAATAGAAACCCTGACTAACACAGTTGGACACTCCTAGAATGTGTGCATATTGGAGGTAGTTGTTTGAACATCACAGGAGCCTAGTTGCCCACCGGTAGCCCTCTGCATTTCTACGGACCATCCCCTCCTTTACTATCCCAGCTTCATCTTGATTTTAGAAAACAGAATAGGACAGATAAGATATCTTATCTTACCTTTACACCCCCCCAAGCTGTGTGAATCTGTTGATCCTGTTCCCTCTACTACATAACTTCAAACCAACTTCCATTGTCTTACCAAAACCCAAATACTCTATGTAGTAATCTTATCTCTTATTTCCTCCCATCCACTTGAAAGCTTTGCTGCTTTGCTCCATGGTCCTTCCCATTTACTTCCTACGTGAACCTTTTCCAATACCACATCATTGTGTTATTTCTCTTATTAAACTAGAACTTTTCTTGAGCCCATATACATCTCTACCTTGCTCCATTTCTCATCTTTCTTCTACAACAAAATGCTATTTGTCTCTTTCATTCTTTGAGCCCACCTCTCAGTGGTGCACACAGTTATAAGAAGCAATGCTAGAGGAGGGACAAAGGTTAAGAGTACTTGCTGTTCTTGAAGAAGACCCTGGTGCAGTTCCCAGCACCCACATTACACTGCTCATAACCATTTTTAATCCCAGTTCTGTGATGCCTGATGCCTTCTTCTGGCTTTCACCATACGAGGCATACAGCTGGTACCCACACATGTGTGAAGGAACCCATACTCACATACAAATTTTTAATTCAAAAATTTAAATAACAAAAAATAATTTTCAACTCCTAAAGTTGTTGTTGTTGTTGTTTTTAACTTAGCTTTCAGCAGGGATTGAGACTAGTTTTTATACCTTCCCTGCTCACATTTTATTTACTTAATGTCTGGCAAACTGACTTGCCTGACTTTCCTCTTATCTCCCTGGCCACTCTTTCTGACTCCCTATTACTATCGTTCCTCTTTTCTTCAATATATTAATGTTGATGTATATTGAGGCTGAGGTTTCTCTCTCTATGCTCACTCCTTTGATGATCTCATCTGACATCCTGGTTTTATACATCATCTGTAGGGCTGGCAATTTACAAATTTATATCCCTAGCTGGGACATTTCTGTTGAACTCCAGATACATACACCCAAACACCTACTCTATAACCTCACTTATGAACGTCTAACAGGCAATTAATACTAATATCCTAAACCTGAGTATTTCATCTTCCCTCTCAGCCCGTCTGCCCAATTTTTGTGCATTTGGACTCCATCTTCTGCCTGCATTGAAATCTCTCTTCCTATTGAAAATACCCACCCATCTGTCAGAACACCAAGTTGCTGCTGGACTCCTACCAACTAGACTTTCTATTTCTCTGCAAACAATATCACCTTCTGTGTAGACTATTGAAACAGCCTCCTAACAGGACTTCATAACTTTAATGGGTGCACCTTTAGAGTCAATCTCAGTGTATCAGCCTAAGTGGCCTTGCTAAAATACAAGAAGCCCTAACATGGCATTCTAATGGCAACCCATTTCAGTAACAGGAAAGCCAAATCCTACAGATTATTTGCAAGGCTTTAGAATAGTGGTTCTGAACCTCCTAAGGCTGCTATCCTTTAATACGCTTCCTCATGTTGTGGTGACCCCTCAACCATAAAATTATTTCCATTACTACTTCATAAGTGTAATTTTGCTATTATTATGACTTGTGATGTAAATATCTGTTTTCTGATGGTCTTCAGCCACCTCTATGAAAGGGTTCTTGCATGCCTAAGGGGTCATGATGTGCAGGTTGAGAACAGCTGCTTTAAAATATGTTTCCCTCTTTGTTCTATGTCCTGCTGCATCAGACATCCTTGCTCACTTACACGTAGCCCGTGACTCATAGTACTGCTGAGACACGTGAAGAGTGTCCTACTACAAGACTTTTGTTCTTACGTTACCCCTTTCTATTTCAACATTAAGTTGGCTTAATCCTTTATTTTCTTCAGGATTTTCTTAAATATCATTATCTAAAATATAAAATCTTCCTACAGCCAATGTTATCTAGTCCTCTTCTTTCTGCACTTTTTTTTTTTATGTATCACTTACCATCTTTGGTCACTTCTGAATGAACTTTTATGAATTTTTCATGTGTGTGAGTGTCAGAGTGTGTGTCAGAGTGTATGTCAGAGTGTGTGTCAGAGTGCGTGTGTGTGTGTGTGTGTGTGTGTGTGTGTGTGTGTGTGTTTCTCTATTCTAAATGCAGGAAGAGTAGGTGTCTCCTGACTCCCTAGTCAATTACCTACTCTGTAAATTAAATATACATTCTAAACAATAATTTATTATTAATAACTGTTACCATGATCATTGCTGAAGAGAATATCTCATGAAATTTAAGTTACTTGCCTAAGTTTATTCAGCCAACAAGAGTCTGACTCACAATTTAAATCTAGACTATTAAAGCTTATACATAGAGTCTCATTTGTAAGGCATACTGTCCTAAAAACATGTTGTTAGATATTTATATTGTAATGTACTGATTGCTTACTAGATGTTTTATTTGAGACTCTTTTATCATGTCCTATGATCTCTTTGCTTTGGTTCATAATAAACATATTTTTGTAATTATAGTCCAGAAATTTCATCTACTTATGACTGCAAATCCACCAAGTATTTACTTAACTTAGCACCCCTGTTACCCTTCCTGCTCTATTTATTAACCTTATAATTACATTGTAGCAATTTAGACTGACATTTGTCTTTCACAGTCAACAAAGATCAAATAGGCACAGATTTGCACTTTGTACAAAATTAATGTAATTCACACATTCATAAACTTAACCAGACTTTATCTGAGTAATAGTTAAAGATGTTTAAAGACGTAGTCCAAAATATCCCAAAGCCCTCGGCTCCCTTCACCCACCATTAGATTGATGGTATTGATTTATGCTCCTCATGAAGGATTCACTAGTGTGGAATCTTGATGACATCCCATCTGCAAACCACCTTGGAGAGGACCAGGGTTAATGCACTCCACTCTGGTCAGATCTTTTCCCTTCCTGCTTTGTACTCGGCACTGATTCCCTGACATTTTGGCTAGCTCTGTATATCCCGGAATACAGCTGCCCAGACAAATACCTTCCATCTTCGAGAAAATGAAAACTTTGAAATAATGGGAATTCCTGTGGTCTGGAATAAATAACTGTTTTGTAGGTGCTGCATTCCCCCCACTGAAATATATGCCTATGTGCTGAGTTTTGAGAGAAAATTTACCCTGTTAATTCTTTGTTCGACTGCTGGAGAAATCTCAGTCTACTATTGTTTTCTCTCTTTGATTTTAATGTTGATCTCTTCCTCTACATGTGTTAAATGTAAATATCTCCATGTAAAGTAAAATACTATGACACTTTAATGCTAGTTTTCAAGAAACAGAAAGTATAGAAGCTACATTAGGACTCTTATGACAGAGTGCTCTATAGTTGGAAGGAAGAAGAGTTACAATTCAGAAAATAGAAATGAGAAGATCAAGACATAAATCTGTTCTTCCTCCTGGAGGGGACAGTAAGCAGATATAGAAAGAAGGCAAAAGTCCCAATATAGTTAATAATTGCATTAATAGCTGATATCTAAGGATTAGATTGTTTTGAGATACCAGTATCTTACTGCTTATATCAATATTTTATACCAGTTTCTTTTTTTTCAATTTTTTATTAGATATTTTCTTAATTTACATTTCAAATGTTATCTTTAAAGTTCCCTCCCCCTCCCCCTGCCCTGCTCCCCTGCCCACCCACTCCCACTTCTTGGCCCTGGCGTTCCCCTTACGATACCAAGGGGCCTCTCCTCCCAATGATGGCCGACTAAGCCATCTTCTGCTACATATGGAGCTAGAGACACGAGTTCTGGGGGTTCTGGTTAGTTCATATTGTTTTTCCTCTTCTAGTGTTGCATACCCCTTCAGCTCCTGAGGTTCTATCTCTAGCTTCTCCATTGTGGGCCCTGTGTTTCTTCATATAGATGACTGTGAGCATCCACTTCTGTACGAGACAGCTATATCAGGGTCCCTTCAGTAAACACTTGCTGTCCTCTGCAATAGTGTCTGCGTTTAGTGACTAATTATGGGATGTATCCCCCGGTGAGGTAATCTCTGTATGGTCCATTCTTTCGTCTTAGCTCTAAACTTTGTCTCTGTAACTCCTTTCATGGGCATTTTGTTTCCTATTCAAAGGAGGAATGAAGTATCCACGTGCTGGTCTTCCTTCTTGATTTTCTTGTGTTTTGCAAATTGTATCTTGGGTATTCTAAGTTTCTGGGCTAATATCCATTTATCAGTGAGTGCATATCCAATGACTTCTTTTGTGATTGGGTTACCTCACTAAGGATTATATCCTCCAGATACATCTATTTGCCCAAGAATTTCATAAATTTATTTTTTCAAATTGGACATCATAATTTGGGATTAAAGATGTGTACTAAATGATTCTAGTCAAAAGGAATAAAGATGTGTACTAAGAGTGTGTCTGTATTCTAGCCAGATCACACAGGCCTAGGAGTTCTTTTGGTGTTATCAGAGCAGCCATGTTGCTGGATTAAAATTCCTTTACACTCTTCTCCAGAGTCCTCATTGATTTTCCTTAGAGCAGGCAAATCAGGATCTATAAACCCAAGAACGATGTGTTCCATCTGCACACTGATTTTACCATATCCAGGGCCTGGAAGGGATGGGCTCCCATGTTCTAGTCTCCTTTCCTTGAATCTACTCTTATGGCACACAGATATATTTTCTCTACACAGTTATAAAACCTATGAAGCAATTCTTCCAGGTTTGGATTATAATAGTTTAAAAGGAAAAAAAATAAACTCAGCAAGCCCCTCATGGAAGAAGAAAATAAATAGCCTTACTTTAGAATTCTATTTTGCATGTCAAATGCTTAAGGAGTTTGCATTCTTCCTCTTTGTTTTACTAACATAATAAATCTTAATTGTCTTCAAATGACTCAGAAGAAAAATAGGACAAAGCTTGCTTATATGATAACATAATAAAAGTTAATCACATTAGTAATTTTCAAAATTACTTCAAATGTGAATATAATAAAGTAAAAGATATGACTTAATAAATGGCTTAAGTAAATACATCTCTTACCTATTATAAAAGTTTTTAAGAGTGATGTATATATCACTTATATTTATATATAATTTTCATAAAATGCAATGAAAACTGAAGGGAAGGCGTATTCTAGTTTTCCCAGAGTTACTTAAATTTCAAAATTCAACTTTTCATGTTGACTTTCATGTCCCATATTCAACATTTCTTTTTCCTTTTTAATAATAACTTGAATCTAAAATTTCTTTCCAATTGTTCCTTGGCTCTTTCTTACCACATCATACCCACTTAAAAGTTTCTGTTCCATTTCTTAGAAAATATTATATTAATGGAGGGAATCCAGTCTCTGAAAGCCTAAGGTCCATGTTTCCTCTCACATGTGGATCCTACCTTTTAATTTTTAAGAACTACCCCATCCACTTCGCTCAGATACCTAACTCCTAAAGAGTTGAAGGTGTGTGTCAGTTTTCACACTAAGCTCAACTCTTCTCAAGACTTGGCTTCTATTTGACGAGAGAGCTAAAGAATGGTTAGAGTACTTTATATTTCTCCATACGTAGGGCATATCAGTGCTTCGAATTCTAAAAACTTAATCTGGATGAGTGACACCAAGGGAATTAACTCAAACAGTTTATGGAGGTTACACAAACCAGATTGGTCCCTGTGGAACATTGGGAAAGACTTCAACCACCTCCAATGCTATTTGTCCAGCTCCTATCAGCTCCTTGCTCTCACTGAAGTTGTCTAAGGGCAATGGGCTGTAAAAAAGAAAAGATCCTATATAAATACCCATGTTATTTTTTCTATTTCCTTCTTCCAAGTACATTGGAAAGGACAGGATTTCACACAGGAAACACTTAATGATAATATTTGGAAGAAACCTGCTGACTTCGTAAGATGCAGTTGGCCAAAATTCAGCTCAGAAATACCCAGGGAAGTAAAAGCCTTCTAGAGTTACCAAAATGAGGTTTCTGCAAGTAATGAAGTTGCCCATAAAGGGCAGGGCACAATATCACTTACAAAGGGGAAAAAGAAAACATTTGTAAAACTGGGAGCAGCCCATGAAAGGGGCACAGGTGTGCCACAAAGCAACTAACATCACTCTACAACCAGAGTGGTCAATCAAGACACTTGGGTCAGATGGTAGTGAGAAAGGGAGTCAGAAAAAAAAAAGATAGGAAGAAATGAAAGAAAGGGGAACATGAAGGACCACAGGGAATGACCATGTAGAAGGGAAATTAGCAAAATAGAATAGACACTCCACAGTCATGGTGATTCCCTGAAATGCCAACTGATGGGATTCTAGTGGAAATGCTTACCAAAGGCCTTGCAGAATGTTCTTCCAGGAGTCATTTACATTATTGATAATTGTAAAGTGCTGCGCCAAGAGGATAAAGTCCTTACTTCTTTGGTTTCATAAGGGCACAAGTACTAAAGAAGATTTGTATCGTTGCTTCCTAAAGGAATATGAAAAGACATGTTTTTTTGGTTTGTTTTGTTTCTGCTTGTTAAACTCACCAGAGAACAAATTCCAACTAGGCGACAGAGCAGGTTGGATATTTAGACTATTAATATTAACCTTTGTCAGTGATGGTAGTTTGGTTAGGTTCCAGATTACTTAAGACTAATTTTTTCACCACATAGCCCAGGCTTGCCTTGAATTCATTTTGTATCACAGACAGAAGATATCATATTCTTATAGGTTAATAAAAAATAACTTAAATGGCAACCTAAAATCACATCTAACCTGGTAGAGAAATGACATTGCCATATGCAAATGTGAGATTTTATAAAAGCTACATCCTGATGGTAAGTGGAGAACCCCTTATTTTCCCAGCCCTATTGATACCGAATACAAGGCTGAGAACTAAATATGGGAGTACCAAGATACTTCCTCATGGGGCCCACGAATCAAGGAAGAGAAGGAACATGAAACAATACTGATATTTCATCAAAGCCTATGAAGATGTGCCCATCATGGTCTAGGATCAGAGAGCTGGAGTTCTAATTCTGGAGGTTTCAGAGTGACTATGGAAGGACATATGGCTTCACTTCAACTAAGAGCAGGAGAAATACAGGTCCAATGCAGGAGTATCAAAACGTTCCCCAAATAAACAGAAATAGAGTGTGTGCCACTGCTGACGAGCTGGAGAGGCGCATGTGTGGGATGTGGATTCCCAGTGACCCTGGCTGGCCCCAAGACCTGTAGCACGCAGCGTCTGAAACTGGCACAAGGCCCAGGCTTACAGCTGACAGGTGTGTATCCAGAAAGGAAGGCCAGCTCGATGTGAGATTTCACACGCTTCGCTCCTAAAACCCTTTTCCTAATGTAGATCTCAGATGTGCAAGTCACTGCCTGAACTAACTCCTTGCCAGGAGAATTAATTATGCTGGTAAGTGCTAATCACATAGCCAGGAAGTGACCACAAAAGGCTTCTGAAATTCAGAAGGAATTCTCTGTGGTCCTCTTTGAACCACTACATGGCATTACATTCAATGGTTTTACTCGTAGTTTACAAAACACAAAAATTTGTTTTTTGCTAAATAGACCTTAGACCTATTCTATTTTGTCATAATAGGCACTGAGTGAATTAGGCCTACAAAAAGCAAGAATGTTCCTGTGTCTTTTTGGAGGATGAATCAAGAGCCTTAACCACACACTTTGGCTAACATAAAAGAACCCAAACTAAGGGACTGGGGGTCAGCTCACTGATACAACACTTGCTTAACATATTCAGAACTCAAGGTTCAATCTCCATTTTATTCTTCTAGGTATATACTCAATATATATAATCATGATACACATATCATCATTATGTTTGAGTGTAGTGTGTGCCATCAAGAACTACATGAAAGCAGTTGTGTAGGCTTAGTGTTTGGAAGAGACAATGACGTAATATTCATCAGGAAGTAACCGTCACTGGCTTCTATTCAGGGAGTAAAAACGGAAGGGATATTGTTTTTCACAGAGTTCCATCAGTATCAGTCACACACTGTGAAATGTCATCCAATCATTTCCTGCCTGATAATGCTTGCTAGTACATACTCCCCTGACAGGACTGAGATATTCATCATTCAGAGGGAGAACAGAACCCAGAACCAAGAGAGAAATGTATCCTTAGTTACAGAACATGCCCTCACTAGGAAGATTCAGGATTTGAAGAGGTTCTGTAGCCTAAAAGGCCATGGTGGAAAATCAGAATATAAAGATTGTGAGAGATAGCCATAATACACACAAGGAAGCTGAATAAGACAAACTACCTCTTACCACCCTGTGAGAAGGAGGGAAAATGGTTTGGGGATTCAGAATTGCTACTATGGATGAGGTAAAACAGGTTAAAATCTTAGCCCAAGATCCATTCCCTTCTCCAGTTAAAATTCAAAGGATACAGATGAGTAGTGAGGTCTGTGACTCTCATACCAGAAAAATTTAAAACTACCCTGTACTGTCTACCAAAGTGAGGGATAGGCACAGAGAAGAGGAGATAGAACCATGTCATTATTCCTGTTTGGGTTTTACTTCCCACAGAGATCTGTGTTTTGTAACTCTAAAGATATGGATATCCTCACTGTCATGGTCACCACCACCACCACCACCACCATTATCACCATCATCATCATCTTGCTCTATCTTTTCTCCCTCCATCCTGATAAACCAGTCCTTCCATCTTCATGTTTCCATCTAAATGTATTTACCCTAAAGCAACATTACTGTTCTCTCTCCTCCTTCTCCATTGGAGGAAATATGGCTTATTTGGTTACTGAACTGGCAAATGGAACAAAGCTCTGTACTGGCTTTTCTCCAGAAACTCTGCCTTGACAGCAACTTAAAGAGATTCTATGGCAATGAGAGGTAAGAGCTATACAGTTACACATGGGTACCCTCACCATATTAAGAGCCAGAAGCAAACCGGTCATTTTGTGATGGTAATTAGCACTTTGTTTACATTGGATCATTTAAACTTTGACACTGTCATCTCTTAAGGGTCTTTATATTCAGAAACAGACTGATTTTGTAAATATAAGTTTAATCTTACTTGTAGAAGAGGGCTATTGGATTACACTAACTAATTGAGTGACTACTCCATAACAAAATTATATCTAAGAAAAAAAAAGACAAATCTAATGGTATCTTATAAAAGCCTAGCATTAAATGCACAGTTACGTTCACATAAAATGAGAAAACAAGCAGTTTTTAATTCTGACATTCTTACCACAGACCCTTCCATAAACCTATGTAGTGCATAGTTACTCAGTTTTATTTGGTCAGAAGTAGTCATTGTTTACAAATTATCATCTGACAAATAAGGGAAAGTATTTTTAAATTTTTAAAGTTTTCATGTGTGTATGGCCAAGATCTTCAGGGACACAAAATACTATAAATTATAAATGCCTTAAAAGTCATTTTCAACTTTTATGACCAAAACTTCAAGTCTTTAAAAAAGAAATTGAAGAAGATACCAGGTGATGGAAAAATCTCCCACACTCATAGATCAGTAGGATTAACATAGGAAGAGCGGTATATAACCAAAGGATGCTTCATCCTACCACAAGGATACCTGCCCCACTATGTTCATAGCAGGTTCATTCATGATAACCAGAAATCGTAAACAACCTAGATGTCGCTCAACTGAAAGATGGATAAAGAAAATGGAGCACATGTACCTAATGGAGTATTACTCAACTGCTAAAAAAAAATATGACACCAAGATATTTGCCAGCAAATGAGGTAACCCAGACCCAAAAAGATAAACATGGTATATACCTACTTATAAATGGATGTACCTGTAAATTAGAGGATAACCACACTACAACACACAGACCCAGAGAGACAGCACTTAAGAAAGAGGATATACCATACGGCCGTTTAGGAAAATCTTACCACACTGAGCTCATTAGAACTGTGCATTCAATGAGTCAAAGGTTTAAGCATATCTGGCCAGCACACAGCTCGTTGTAAAAATGTCTAGGTATTATGTGGAAGGCATGTAATTTAAGCTACAGCATTCTTTAAAAGAGGTATTTTATAAAATTAATGGGAATGTCTAACCCACTTCCTACTTTTTCCCAGCAGAAATATCTAGGAACCGGGTTCCAGGGATGATGCATTTCCTCGCATTCCTGCTGACAGTGAGAAGACTAAAAGTGACTCCAGCAAACTAAAGGTTCAGGACTTACCACACCTTCCAAATATGATGGCAAAATATATGTGAAGATAATATAAAGTAGGCTCCCATGTAGAAGAAATGAAGACTGAGAGCTTAATTTAGTTCCTTAAGGTAAAAGCAAGATCCAATCTCTTCAGAGCTACAGCTCAACTCACATAGGATGTGCAAGTGTAAGCAACACACCTGGGATTAACAAGTAATTAATTAATTAATTAATTAATTAGAGCTCCTTGTAGGCAAATGAATTTTTACCTAGTCCATTAAATATCCTAGACAATATTAACTTACTGTTGAAACATATGAGACTATGTTTAGACCTTTATAATAAAACAAAGATACAATAATAAATCAATTGACTCTATATCTTAAAGTGTTTAACTAAATACCACATTAACTTCTTCTTTATTGTTGTAGTAAATATATTTACATATTTATATATATACATATATATTTTTAACAAATATATATTTGTTATTTATATATATTACTCAACATATGTGTGTGTCTGTGTGTGTCTTGTGTCTGTGTGTGTGTGTCTGTGTGTGTGTTTGTGTGTGTGTCTGTGTGTGTGTTTGTGTGTGTGTGTGAGTGCTATCTTCATCTTCACACCTTCCATCTTGCAGTATTATTTTTCCAGAACCAGCTTTTGAACCATACTGTCTAGATTCAGATCTGGATTCTGCCACTCAGCTGTGTTTCCATTTCTCAACCTATTTTCCCTACCTACCCCTTGAGATGAGACTCATACAAGCTGATGATTATACAGAACTTTAGACTGCTCCTGGGACACAATGCGTGGACAGCACATGCAAGCGGTTGCCACAGTCTGCAGCATCAGCACCAGCACGGTATTGCTCTGCGTCCTCTTCCTTTGCTATCCTCTCAAATACATGCTCTCGGGAGAGCATTTCTGCTGGCCTTGTTTGCAGTACAGGAGCTGCAGGTGGAGCAATGCCACTGGTTTTTCTCATCACCTCTTCACTCCTCCCCATGGAAATAAGAATGGTGTATTTCATTGGCAAGTCTAATAAGAAAAACGTCTGTCCTCATGCAGAGGTATAACTTATCCTTCTGTTCACTTCTGCTTTCAAAGCCATTAACCTAACCAGTTAGTGGATGAAATGTTAGTAAAATGGTTTTAAATAAAAACTCAAGTACTATTCTTCAGCCATTGTTACCAGTAAGACCGTTTCCAAGACCAAGTGACTGCTGTGTCTTATTCTACGTTGGATCTGGAGTCTACAGGGGAAGACAGGTGTGATACAGTGACCTTCTGTGACCTCAGCACTAACCTGTACTCCTTTCTTCTACCTGCTCAACTCTGTCAACAAATGTGTTTCTCAGCCAACAATACGCCTGCAAACCGCGTCCAAGCCTGACCTGTTCAACACTTCAAACACTGTGCAGAGATGAGTTCATAGATTTTTCCTGATTTTGAGACTCCTCATTCCAAGTCTTAATGACTTTCCCATTCACTTTGTTCCCCAAGCCAAAGGCCTGAACTTTCCATACCTCTCTTCTAATCTCACATGTTCAATTCTCCTCTTTAGTCCTTATATTCTTCTTGTGGTCCCATTGACCAGCCTATACCCTTATTTTAGATTCTTTTTGTCTCTCATATATAAAAAACCTCCTACGCCTTCACCCCACCACCACCACCAATATTTTCCCTTCCTTCTCTTCTCAACTTCTACTTGAGTGATCCTAGGACCATAAACACAACCCACCAGTCAGTCATGTCACATTTCCCTTGGATAAAAATCTGAATGTGTCAAAAGGAAAACTTCAATTTAATACTGTTGCCTAGTCTCCCAAGTTAATTACTCATAACCAGTGTCTCATCAGCATGTTATATGCCTTAGCTGTAGTGCATCTATCCAGGATGACGGGATTGGAGGTGGAGAGACAGTTCAATGGGTTAATGCTTGCTGTCCAAGCATAAGGACATGAGTTTGGGTACCCAGCACCCATATAAAACCTTGTCTGGTCCCTCACACCTTAACCTTGGTGTTGCATAAGGCAAATGTAAACAGGTACATCCATGAGGCTTGCTGATCAGCCAATCTATTCTGCTTCTTAAGAGAGAGAGACTGATTCTTAGAGAAGACATACTGACACCAAGTAAAGCACCCACCATCATGTCATGTCACACATAGACAAGTGTACCTGCACCACAAGTGTACACACACACACACACACACACACACACACACACACACACCAAAAAGGGAGGTGATGGAATTATTTATATGACTAACTTTAAAGCTGAAACAAAAAAAAATGAATGTTTCTAATCAATAGAAAATTATTTCACCATCACTGAAGTCTGTTTTCCTTAATTAAAACAGAGTTTTGCACATTTAAATACATTTGAATTATTTAAATCACTTAAAGCTAAGCATGATCAAATCAAATGAGCACACAGAACAGCATTCCTTTATATCATATTCACTATCATCAGTAAAAAGGGAGCCAACGAGTTATAGCTGAGGTTATTTAAGCATCTCAGTGTAGTCCTCACCTGGCTTGGAAGAGTCTCATGGACCCCTAACAATACGCGGCTTACTCATTCCCACGAAGTCCACCTTACAGTTTTCTTATCCCCCGGGGTACGTGTTACATTGAGGAAGCGACTTCATACATATTTTCATGCCACTTCGTGTCACCTTTATGCTCCCTCCAGACTCATTTCATCAGGTTTCTCTGACCATCCGACCTGCAGCACTCACCACGATGCTGACATACAGCTCAATAACTGCTTACTGAAAAACAGATACTGCCTATGCTTTATTATATTTCATGATTAATGCAAAACTGAGACAAACACAGAACAAGAAAAAAATGTGCTTCTGTTTTCCTTTTGAAAGCTCCCTATTTCTAGCAGGTTGCAAAATGAAGGAAGGGATGGGGCAGGGGGTGGGGGGATGACCAGTCACTTTAATGTCAATAGTCATTTTTCAAAACACATTTTTTAATACAGAAAAAAAACAGTTTTGAATAATTTTAATCTTAAGAGTAAATCCAAAGCAAAGTCAATGATTACATTTTGCCACTTTATTTCAGAACTGTGTACTCCTTGAGCAAGCACACCGCTATCTCCCTCCACAGCCGTAGACAGCCTTGGCTCCATTAAGCCTGAGTGGAAAGGTGGTTTTATGTGAAAATGGTTTACTTTTAATCAACTTGGACAATAGCCAGTGATTGCTTTTCCCCGCACTCTTAAAATTTCATTGTTACAAAAATACCTATAAATAATGTCACCTTGTCTTGTGACTTGAATTTGAAAACACGAAACACATCAGCCTGACACTAATCAAAATCCCCACTGCTGTTAAGGGTCGGGCAGCCATGCTCAACAGCTTGATAAAGGCTATGGCTGCATATTATGATGGCAATGTCCCTGCTTTTATCAATGTCCAAAAGTCAGCATTGACTCATTTCATTTCTTGAACAGAACATTATGAGCGTTTTCTACCAGAGCTCAATTAGTCATATTTTTAATCATTGCCTGTTAAAACATGCATGGCAGACTGACTGTTCTAGGAAAAGCAGTAGGTTAGTCAGCTGGCTAATAACGCTGAACTGGTAAATTGCTGTGTTTACTTCTTGCTGTATGGCCACTGCAGTCAGACATTTGTGGATCGGTAGACATGAGTCAGAGACTGAAAATGTCCAGGCACATTCATAGACAGCTCATCAAGGACTATAGTGAGCTGTTTTTAGCTTTTTCTAACTTGTAGTTTCTAAACAGGCTACAGGGATTGGGGGAGTCAGTTGCAGGTTTCTCCTCCCCCCCCCCGACACTAACAGGGCTACACTGTGCTAGTTGGGATTCAGGAAGGAGAAATCAGCCACTGGATGTAGAGCCCTTGAAACTTGTGCCTGGACTTGCAACCAGACCATTAAAGTTATTCAACTTTGGGTATCGGATATGACTCAGTAATTCCATGGCAGAGTGTTTTTATAGTATGTCTGATAACGATGGGTTTGGGTTGCTTGATCCCCAGCAACAGAAGTACATGCACATACACACACAGACTCTACCTTCTTCTGCATGTTCAGCATACCTGTTCAGATTATTTCTATTTTACAAGTCTGAGTGCTTTCAGACCATGGTGCTGTTCTGATGCTTGTAGCAAGAAAGAAAGAGAGAGAGGAAGGAAGAAAGAGGTGTTTTCAGGAGTTTCCAACTGAAGTTTGAATATGAGAGTCTCTGCTAAGTGAAGCTGAAGGCCAAAGACTATTCCCAGAGGATCCTCAGCTGAGTAGCAATGGCTACACTCTAGCCCTGCCATAGCCCAATTGCCAGATCAGTGGTTCTCAACTTTTAATGCTGCAACCCTTTAATATAGGTCCTCATGCTGTGGAGAGGCCCCCACCATAAAAAAAGAATCTGATATGCAGGATATCTGATATGTCACCCCTGTAAAAGGGTCATGCAACCCCTACTGTGGTAGAGACCCACAGGTTGAGAACCACTGTATTACATAAAGTTGTAGTCATGTTCAGTGAATCTGGCCTCCTGTAAACATTCTAGCTGACTGTTCGGGGCAGCACTTGGAAGCTGTCTGCACAGCTACATCTGTGTAACACATTCTCTTGAAAGGAGATCTGAGCAGGTGACCTCCTTAGCCAACACAGACATCATTTGTATATTTGTGAAAATATTTTAGCATCAAGTTCCCACAGGTAGTAGTCCCCAGTGGAACAAATGCCTCAGATTTGAGATTTTTAAAATCACATTAAAAGAAAATAAAGGACTAACTGTCATTAATGACACTTTCTGGAAAGAAAAGCATAGTAAATTCCATATGGAACACGCCAATATCACAGTTTGCTTTTATACCACTGTGATAGAACACTGACCCAAAGGCCTGTTCTGTGAGACAGAGTCCATGTGTAACATGTCTCAGCTGGTCAAGAACCTGAAACCAGTTAGGCCAGGGACCTAGGAGAAAACCAATTACTAGTGTTCTGCTAAAAGAATATGGCAATAAAATAAATGCTAGTGACATTCTATACTATAGTCTTAGGATAGTGTTATACTCTTAGCTCAGTGTCTCCCTTGGCCATCACTGAGAGGTTTCCTTCTGCAGAAGATGGGACCCAATACAGAGACCCAAAACTAGGTCAGTCCTTTATAGCACTCAGTCCAGGATGAGATATCTTCATCAAACCTCTGCCTTCATAGCTCAGGGAGCTAATGTTAAGAAGAGATGGAGAGATCTAAACTGCTCTCTAAATACTTCACCTGCCCAAATTCCTTTCCTCATTTCTCTCTTGCTACAAGGGTCTGATCAGCATCATGATCCTCCTCCTCCTCCTCCTCCTCCTCCTCCTCCTCCTCCTCCTCCTCCTGCTCTTCCTCCTCCTCCCCGCTTAATCTTACAGCCTGAATTGACTCCTAAAATCTGGTAAATTGGGCAGTGAGGTTGCCACAACTGAATATTGCTTATTCACAAAGACTTCTACACAGATTCTGCTGAGGCCAGGACTTCTTCAGATGGAGACCTCTGCCGTGCCTGTGCCTGATGGCTTCTTCAGCTCTACTTTAAGAAAATGGAAAATGACGAACTTCAGGCAAAGCTGCAGAGTTTGGCTGACAGCTTTGCCATCCACGCTTGTGACAGATTCAGTCTTCCTCCTGGGTGCCCCCTAGATACAACGCTGCTCCTGAGAGCCTGAGTCCCAACTCTAATCCATTGACACCCACAGCCCACTGTTTTATGCCCCACTGGTTTTCATAGTTTGAATGTCCCTTAAACAGCTCCTGACCACACTGACTTGCCCTGCTCTGTTCAGAGTTTTGTCTGCAATACCAATTGTTGCTTTTCAGTTCTGTTTATTATGCGTGCAAGTAATAATTATTGGCTTCTGGTTCTAAACATGCCTGTATTTGTTTCCTAATTCTGTAAAAACAAGTGGCCACAACAGTGCAGCCTAAACATTACTCATTTATTGTTGCAGATTTTCTAGAGTCAGAAGACTCTACAGAACTAAGATGAGTTCTCTGCCGAGGGTGACAGAAGACTGCATTTTTTTCTATCTTTTATTTTCCTTTTCTTCCTTCCCTCTTTCTTTCTCTGTCTTTCTTTCTTTCTTTCTTTCTTTCTTTCTTTCTTTCTTTCTTTCTTTCTTTCTTTCTTTCTGTTCCTTCTCTTGCAATCTGATGGAGACTTTACTGATGGCTAACACAGTGTGTTTGGAATGCTGTGTGTTCTCTTTTCCCATGCACTCTCTCTCCCACTTGTTCCCTTGACCCACTCCCTAGACGGTTTTACGTCGCGTTCATGCCCTATATGCACACGTGAATCTACTTATGTATATAAAAACCTAGGAGCCGCGAGTGAGAGGAAGCATATGGTATATGTCTTTCTGGATTTAGTAGGATTTCCTCCAGTCGCATCCATTTTCCTACCAACAACATGACTTTTTTTTCTCCTTTAATAAAACAATCCCACCGTGTACGTACACATTTCCTTATCCATGCCCTGTTGTTGGACACTGGGTCCCATAGTCTAGCTTTTATGAACAGTGCTGTAACAAGCATTGACATGCAAGTGTCTCAGTGATAACTTAGAGTCCTTGGGGTAAATATTCAGGGTTGATACTGGTAGGTCATATGAAAGGCATATTTTCATTTTTTTGAGACACCTCTATACTGAATCTTGTAACAGCTGAGTGGAACTACTTTACATCCCCCCAGAAGTGTATGAGGCTCCCCCTTTTTTCACATTCTCGTCAGCAGTTTTCTTTTCTTAATGCCTGACAAGGCAACAATGTCGGGGCCAACAGCCCCACAGCTCTGACTTCAAGCCAAGATTTTTCTTCCACAGCCATCCAAGCTGTGAGCAGGCTGCATTTGGAAGACTATGGTCTTCGTACTGACTGTTTAATAAAGAAAACTTCTCAGAAACTACCACCGGCTTACAGGTTTTCCCTATGTGGTTCCCATGAGTTGATCACAATGTAATCGTTGCTTTCTTGTAAGTAGTTGCACATGAGGGGGACACACCTCTAACCTCAGTCCCTCTCCAGCTGGCTGTGACTGAGTCTAACAGAAGTATACTGTATCAGTGAAGTATTGTCCAGTATTACTTGATTATATAGCACAACCTAACCAAGTGAACTGCAATCCCATGAACTCACGGCTTCTATTCACACTCAAAGATGGGTTTTCTGTACAAGACGTGTTAAACTGGAAGCTAGGATCTAGGAGACCATCTTAGAGTTCTGACTGCTACACTGTCCTCCTCTGCCGAGCTTTAGCATGCTGGAGCTGCCATTCTGCAAACAACTTTTCCTTGTTACCTGTCTGGTCCCCTATATCGTCTTCCTATGGTGGTCTAGAAGGGAGAGAGCTGCTGAAAGAATATTATCCTGTGTGTCCTGTGTCTGTGTGCTGTTTCCCTTCCAGCATTACCTCAGCAATAATCCCTTAGTTTCATAGCCACGTGATTTCGATCTTCAGTTAATTGATAATGCCAGCAGCAACTTCATCCAAGCCCTCAAAGGTGTGCACTTGGGCCACTCTTCTGAGATCCAAGGAAGCGGTGCCAGGCTTGTGGGTTTGGGTACCTGATTCATTTGTTTCTTTCTAGTTCCTGATAAATAACCTAATTTTCTCTCCTTCTTCCCTCCTAAAGCTGGCCTGGGAGAAAGATACTTCTGTTACTCTATCAGATCTTAGCGTATCATCTTTTAACTGTATCACCTCATGGCTGTTATTTTTTTAGTTTTTCAGTTCTCCAATGATTTAAGCAGTTACTTGTTGTGAAAATTTCTTTTAAAGAAAATACTATAGTTTTCACGTTTGTGATAACTCCATATTGTACAACCAGTTTTAAAGAGTCTCCTTTCTTGCTACTGTTTTTCTAAATTTTATTTTTTTAAGAAAAAAAAGGAAAGAAAGAGAGGGGGAGGAAAGAAAAATAGGGAAGGGGAGAGAGGGGAGAGAGAGAGAGAGAGAGAGAGAGAGAGAGAGAGAGAGAGAGAGATTGTGCTGCCCTAGATGAAATGAAACTGGTTTTGTAGATCAGGCCTGCCTTTACCCCAGAGTGCTAGAATTAAAGGTGTGTATGCAGCCACACCCAGCTAACTCTTAGTTTAGTGAATGGTAGAACACAATGTTTTCCAGAAGTGCACATACTAGTTTATCATCCAAGTGTCTGTAATCGGCATTTTAATGACTCAGTTTTCCTCTATATATTTACCATAATTGATTTAAATGGTCTCACTTACTAAGCAACTTTAAACGTTTTGTCATTGTGTGTAATCTCTCAATGAGCATTCAGAGAGAAATGTTTGTTTGCATTTCAGCTATTTCTTAGAATGAATTTGTAGGAGAAAGATAAGTGGGTAGATGATTTTTAATGTTGAGAGTACTAGTTGTTCTTCCAGAGATCCTGGATTCAATTTCCAGTACCCACATGGTGGCTTACAACCACTTAGTTCCAGGGGATCCGATGTACCCTTCTGGCCTTTGTGGGCATTGCATGCACGTAGTTCACAGAGGTAAGTGCAGACACATCCACCAACACCGCCAAACATCAGGCAGAGGTTAGAGAGTCTTGGGGAACAATCTGGGACAGGATAAAGGGAACTGGAGGGGTCAAGGTCACCACAAGAAGACCTACAGAGCCGGCTAACCTTGGCACATGGGTGCGCACAAAATCTGAACCATTAACTAAAGAACATGCAAGACCTAGACTTAGGCACCCTACACATTTGTGGCAGATGTGCTTGGTCTTCATGTGAGTCCCCTAACAACTGGAGCGAGAGCTATCTTGGACTTTGTTGCCTGTCATTGGGTCCCCTTCCCTTAGCTGTACTGCCTGGTTGGGCATCTGTGGGAAAGGATGCGACTAGTCCTGCTGCGACTTGATGTCCCAGATACCCATGAGAGGCTTTCCTTTCTCTGAGGAAAAGAGGGGATAGTGGGTAAGGGTTTGTGAGGGTGGGACCGGGAGGAGAAATGGGAAGGGGGACCTGTGTTCTAGATATGTAATTAATTAATCAATTAATTAATATTAAATTTTAAAAAAATTTTTAGATCAAATTTTCCTTTTAAAGGCTCATTTTCTTTTTCAAGACAGGGTTTCTCTGTGTAGCCCTGGCTGTCCTGGAACTCACTCTGTAGACCAGGCTGGCCTGGAACTCAGAAATCCACCTGCCTCTGCCTCCCAAGTGCTGGGATTAAAGGCGTGCACCATCACTGCCCGGCAAAGTCTCATTTTTAAATTTAAATTTTACCAACCATGAGTGAGTGTCTATTCATGTATGTTCTCACTGGTGCATTACTTTCCCTGGTAAAATAGTTAGCATTTGGGTAAGTGGAAAACGGCATCTCTTTTTAAGGCATCAGTGAAGGTCAAAACTCTGCCTAAGTATGTGCTTGGGCTTTTGCGTCTTCAGTTGTTAATCAGATGCCACTGCGGCCTTTCCAGGTACTTAGCTGGAAATGATAACTGCTCCTCTCAGCATCCGTCAAACTTCCTCTGCATCTGGAACTTTCCGTGCTTTATTTTTGGTTGCATTTTCCATTTGCTTTAGTTCAGTGCCACTTGTGGGAACATTACTCTGCTTCTTCTAGTTATTATGACAGGGCTATTTTTTCCCACATGCTTACAGGTTGCATGTTTTCACTCTCTGTGTCTTAAGTTCTCTTAGCAAAATAATACTGTGAAGAAGCTCTTTCCCTTCTCTGAACAAATTCAGGTACTCACGAACACAATTGAAGATCCTTTGAATTTCTCCCCATATTTATATTTTATGATTCTCTGGTCAAAATTCAACCCTACTCTGGTAAGCTGCATTCTTTTGAACTCATTTGATAACTTTGAATGGGTACCTATGAATCTAAAAGGTACTCAGACTTACAAATGAATCATAGAGCCTGTGATCAATTCCAACACTGGCAATGACAATCAAATATTTAGCAATAAGCTTCTGATGTTAAAACATGCTTATATTCAAATATAGTTTTGGTGTTTAGCTTTGTGACTACATTTATCAATAGAATGATTGTTCAGTTTCCTGTGTGAAAGATGGATATAATGACAAAATCCACTTAATATTAACTGTGTGAATTAAGTACAGTCACGTGATAGGCATTCTGCCTCTATCAGAATGTATAACTTAATCAACAAATGTCTGTTGGTCTACTTTTGTGTTCCAGGCAGTCATTGATTTTAGGGTGTGAGAATATAAAATTCAATGAAGTATACAAACTCTCCTCTCATCAGGCATACATTTTAATGTAAATAAAGTAAATAAAGAGCTATTAACAAAGAAATAATAAAATATGTGTTTGATGGGTGGAGATGGGGGAACCAAGCAAAGAGAAAGAGCATGAAGAACTGGGCAGTTCGATGACCAGAAGCTAGGTGTAGAATCAGGTAGTTATCCAGATGTGCCTAACTCAAAGGACACATTGGAGCAGAAATCTGTACATACCAAAGAGTAGGAAATCCTGGTGTGGGTTCTAAGCAGAACACATGCTTATCTTCTGATGCAAACGACAGAGACCACCACAATAAAGCAAATAAAGCAGTGAGCAGGAAAAAGAGAAGAAGACCATACAAGGAGAACATGAGTCCAAAGAATAAAGATTGAGCACTAACAATATTTAAAACCAAGAAAAGAGATACTGAGCTCCAGAGATGGCTTAATGTTTGAGAGCATCTACTCTTGCAGAAGCCTAGTTCCAGGACCAATGCCAGGTGGCTCATGGCTTCCAATAACTCCAGCTACAGAGGACCTGACATCCTCTTCTGGCTCCCACCAACATCTGCACACACATGTACACAGTGTAGACACGAACATATACAGAAGTAAAAATAATAAAATAAACCTTTACAAAGAAAAACACAGAATGCTTGGGGAGATGTCTTAGCAGGGAGAGCACTGGCTGCTATTCCAGAAGACCCAGATTCGAGTCTCAGCACTTACGTGGCAGCTTGCAACCATCTGTAAGTTCAGTCCCAGAGGATCCCAGACCCTGTCTGGCCTCCAGGGGAACTGCAAACACATGGTACACAGATATATCTGCAGGAAAAAACACCCATGCCCATGAAATAAACAAAAGGATAAAGAAAAAACTTTTTAAAAGAAATATACTCTTTTAAATGGATGGCACTTCATAGATTTTAAAGATACAGATACATAATGGGAATTTGTTTAAAACTAGTAGACGTCTTGGAAGGAAAAACAAAAGCAACCTCCCCAAACTAGAGAACAAGAGAGTGAGAATTATAAATAGTTCCTAGGATCAGAGCTGGACACTGTTCTACAAGAAACCTGACCACATGAGCTTTAGGATAAAAATAGGCTGAACTGTAGTCATCCAAAGATACCTTTCTTATTGAATACTGTAAACTGACAATAATCAAGTAACTATGCTCAATTTTTATCTGTCTTTGGCTTGTCTGGACATTGTCCTAATGAAAGTTTTCTGATGTTCTTCATGATAAGATGATGATTCAGCTGACAACATTCATTTTTATACCACAGGAATGAATACATAAATGTTCTCCTTTGAGGTAATTCTCAGAGCTGAATCCTAGTCAATGTAATTGCAAAAAAAAAAAAAAAAATCTGAGAAGCCAGTTCTTCAAGTATATTCCTGCTAGGTGGCCATTACCCCTGACTCATACCACATACTTAGCAAATGCCCCAATTTTGGTTAAGCCATATTTCCAATGCCTTGTCTGCTGATTTCCCCAGAAAATATTTTTTTTTACAAATCTTTCAGGAGACTGAAGCCAGTCAATAATTTTAGAATTCTACTCCAATGTCTTAGGGTAGTTTTTATTTAATAATGAACATATTACCCTTCCCCATAATTTGGTTTATACTTGACATTCAAGGTTCTATAACCCATTTATTTTATTTAAATAGTTTTTTATAAATTATTGAATATTTGATTTAAAAAACAAACTAAAAATATTATTGGCTGGAGAGATGGCTCAGTGGTTAAGAGCACTGGCTGCGGATACTCACAGTCATCTATAGGGCAGAACACAGGGTCCCCAATGTAGGAGCTAGAGAGAGTATCCAAGAGCTGTAGGGGTCTGCAACCCTATAGATGGAACAACAATATGAAATAATCAGAACCCCCAGAGCTCATGTCTCTAGCTGCATATGTATTAGAAGATGGCCTAGTTGGTCATTATTGGGAAGAGAGGCCCTTAGTCTAGCAAAGTTTATATGCCCCAGTACAGGGGAATGCCAGGGCCAAGTAGTGGGAGTGGGTGAGTAAGGGAGTAGTGCGGGGGGCAGGGGGGAGGTGGGGAGGGTATAGGGATAGCACTTGAAATGTAAATGAAGAAAATATCTAATAAAAAATGTGGAAAAGATAAAATTTTAAAAAAAGAGCACTGGCGCTCTTCCAAAGGTCCTGAGTTCGATTCCCAGCAACCACATGGTGGCTCACAACCACCTGCAATGAGATCTGATGTCCTTTTCTGTCATAACAGCAGGCATGCAAATAGAGTACTCATATACATAAATAAATCTTTAAAATATATATTAGCAAGTAAAAAAACAAATTATAATATTGAACCAAATGGAATTTCTATGTTACTACAATCATCGAAGCAACTGGGGGAAAAAGAATGTATTTCTGTTCACAATTCAAGAGTGAAGTGCACCATAGCTAGGCAGGCAAGGCAGCAAGAGACTGAAGCAACAGCTCACATTATAAGCACAGTCAAGCCAGGCATGATAGCAGACAGCGTTAATCCCAGCACTCAGGAAGCAGAGACAGGGGGATCTCTGTGAGTTCATTGTCATCCCAATCTACATTGTGAGTTATAAGCTAACCAGCTGTGCAATGAGACTCTTTCTAAAAATAAAATATATGAAAGCAGGAAGAAGAGAGTGTGAGTGGTCATGTTCAGCTACTTCTCAGCTCTTTTGTAGTCCAAAAACCAAGTAAGGAATGATCACACACACACACACACACACACACACACACACACACACACTTTAGGGTGGTTCTTCCAACCTCAAGAAATTCAGCTGAGATATCCCTCACAGCAATCCCAAAAGGCTGACAGAATCTAAGTAATGAATCTAGGTCTTGGAGACCTGTCACCCAAATGATTCAAGTTAACAATCATACTGTATTTGAAATTAAAGTTAGCAGATCTATAGATTAATTAGACACAACCAAAAGGGATTTCTAGTAAGTGCTACTTCCATTAAGCTGTTAACCAATTGCAAATTCTTAGACATCCTAAACAGGCAGAAAATAAAATAAAATATTGCCCGGTGGAGCAGTCACAGTCATTGATTCAAAGGAGTAACACAGGTGGGCTTCTTCTGAAATGCGTGCAGGTTCTTGCCAAGCTCACAGGTCTACCACAAGATGAAGAAGGTCTACCACAAGATGAAGAAACCCAAAAAGAAAACTATGACAGACCTGAAACCAGATGGAAAATGTTAGCTTCAGATCTCCTTTTTGCCTGTTCATAATGTGTCTTAGACAGACAGGGGGCATGGAGGGCAGGGAAGGGGACAGAGACAGAGAGACAGAGAGACAGAGAGACAGAGAGACAGAGAGACAGAGAACAGGGTCAGAGCACCAACTTCCTTTCTGCCCCTTGCCATGAGCCTGTGGGCAGACTGCTGTGATTTGGCAGCTGAACTGTGAGAATCTGCATAACAAAACGTGAAGAAAGGGAACAAAGAGCCAAGGGCAAGGAGAGGCTCTGGAAAATGCAGTGTAAAAGCTGAGAAGGGAGAGAGACATGGAGCCCCAAATTCTGTCCAAACATACAGCTCTTCTATAGATCCACAAGGGAAAATGTACACATTTCCAGCCAGGCAGGAAGGTCTGAAATGATAGTTTATCAGCTTCTAAAAACACAGCACACAATTTTAGCTTCCGAGACACATTGCTTACTAAAAGAAAAACATCAGCGTCCTTTGATGAAACATAAGAAAATCAACAGTCGCATCATAATATCCACAATGTCCAGGATAGGATACAAAATTATTTCAAATAGGAAAATGTGTCTCATTATGGGAGTTGGGGGTGAGGGACAATCAGTGTAGACTGAGACACAGAATCCAGACCAGAATCCATGAAGGAACAGTGTCTCCAAGTAGCTGCTGGAACTGTCTCCATGAGACAAAAGAAATCAAAGTCTAAAATAATAATAATAATAATAATAATAATAAATAATAGTAATGGAGATCTCAATGGAAAACTAAAAAAATACAAAAAAAGCACAAATGGAAACTATAAAGCCAATTCTGAGTTAAGTCATGCACAAAGTGGTTTCAAGAGAATAATGAAGATCAGGAGCAGGTAACCATGAGTCCATTGGAATTATCATCTTAAAAATATAAATGGGGGAATATTGTAAATAAACACTGAACAGAGTCTCAGAGGCTCATGAAACATTAACCAAAGGTTTAGCACACATGTGACTGGGTTCTCAGAAGGAAACATATGACAGAAACAGGAAAAATATTTTAAGGAAAAATATGGGTGAAGGTTCCTCCAATTTAACTCAAGACATAATTTATAACTAAGGACAGAAAATTCTGATCAGATTAAAAACAAGTCAGCAACAAATAGCCAGACACAAAAATCAAAATGCAAGAATACATTCTGAGAATATAAAATATAGATTAGTATTTGAGGTTTCTCTACAAATTTCATTGAGATTTCTCCTAACAGTTTGAAAATATAATCACAATCTGATTTTAGACATGTTTGTCTCTATCTTGTTCCTGCATGGAAATTTTTTAAAATATAATTCACAATATTTTATTTTATTTTAGGGGAAGTCTCCTTTTTGTCATTCAGAATGGCTTATAACTCACTATCTAGCCAAAGCTTACCATGAATTGTAGACCGTCCTGTGTCCATCTCTCTGGTGCTAAGATTGTTGCTTTCCCACCCCTGAGGAAGGAAGTCCTGGGCAGATATTAACAGAACCATGTTCATTTTTTTCACTCTTCACAATAGCTAATAAACAGAACTAACCTGCATTTTTGCCAACAAATGAATAGATTTTTTAAAAAATGGTACATAGCACAATAAAGTTTTAATCAACCATAAAGCAAAAATGAAATTATAAAATTTGCAGGGAAAAAAAAGGTGGACCTGGAAATAATTCTATTAAGTGAAGTAATCCGAACTCAGAAAAACAACTGCATGTGTTCTGTACTATTGAGATTCTAGAATTTAAGTTTTTATCTCTGTGTCTATACAGGGAGAATCTAGGTTGTGAAAAGAAAGGGACCCACCAGTGGGGTGGGAGTCATCACTACTCTGTCCTCAGTCCATGGTTTGGTTTGGTTTGCTTTGGTTTCATGGAACTGAGCACTGTAGACTCTACAGCCCTTTCCTAACGTACACCACTCACTGGATTTTACTCCCAGTAAAGAACTTTTTAAGTTAACTCAGTTTACTTAAAACAATAAGAGACCAGAAGAGCCAAAGCACAAAGAGCCAAAGGGAGAAGGGAGAGAGCAGAAGCCACGTGTGAACTTCTAGTATAAAGCTGACAGTTAGAAGAACACAAGGTAGACCAGCTGACCAAAACGAAGGAATAGCTATTAGAGACAAAAGCAGGGTGAAAGGGTTTGTCATCGCTCACAGCTTGAGGGTGCTTTGCAATCTGTCAGGGGAGGCATAGTGATAAAGCTTGAAGTAGTTGGTCACAGCATAGGCCTTTAGTGTTAGACCTGAGGGAAAAAGCCAGTTCCACAACTATCTGAGTGAAGCAAGCTGTATTTAGAACTGGCCCGCAGGCTGCCTCTCCCAAAGTCAGGATTTCAATGGACAGTCCCACACTAACTTTTGAGGTTCCTTTTATGGGGGAATGGTTGGGGTTGATAGAAAACATCTGTTGAGATAATTGGATGTTAGCACCTGGACCCAAGAGCTGGGGACTGCCTGTGAAATAGATAAGTATCTTGTGGAAGGATACATACATCAAGGCACATGGGAAGATACGTTTTCATAAGGCAAATGGGATATCATGAATCACAGGTCCAGGAGTTTTGCAAGGCAAAGGGATATACATCATAGGGTCACAAGTTCATTGTAGGTTAAAAAACATGGTTTGCAGGATGCATTAGGCTTAGGAAGGTGTGGAGACTTAGTAACAAGGCAGGTCAATGTGGCTCCTTAACAACAGTGGGACTCCTGGTTTGCTTTCACACCAGGCAGCAGAGAGCAATCAATGCTGGTGCTCAAATCACCTTCTCCTTTATCTCATGGGAATATTGTCTCCCGCAGGCAGGGTGGGGCTTCTCTGATCAGTTAAATCTTTCTAGAATGATCCTTCAGGCTCAGGCAGAGATGTATTTCTACCATTATTCTAAATCCAGTTAATATAACAATGCCTGTTAGTGCTCACAGAATGTGAAACTGTATTTGTAAAAGTGTACACACTGAGGTTCAGTCTAGAACAGAGTTTCCAATAAACATTCTTGAATAACTACTTACTGCAAAAACGCATTCAAGTCAGACTCCATAAATGCTGAAAGGGATCAGGAGAACTTCAGGAGACCAGAAGACTTCTAAAACAAAGCCAAGACTAACTGTAGGTTGATTCTTCTGGGAAGTAAAAATGTTTATAAAATGGAATTTACCAAAGTGTTGGCTTAAGTGGCTGTGACATCTCACCCTCAGGTCTATAATCTGTCACACAATGGCCCAGAGAGTCCAGGATGCTGTCCTGAGAAGCAAAAGAAGGAAGATGGCATCTTGCTATGTATGGTGAATAATTCAGGGTGTTATACTGACTGGATTGGGGAATGCCTAAAGAATTGGTATAATGCTGTTGCTGCTATTTCTATGAGAGTGTTTCCAGAAAAGAATGGTGTGTGGTAAACCGAGTAGGGGATCCATGGACCCCAGGATGTGGCCTGACATCCTTTGGCAGCAACAGATGGAGCAGAAAGCAGAAAAAGAAGGCAAGGTCTTTCTCTTCTGTTTCCTCCTTCTCCTCCTCTCATCTTCTTCCTCTGTTCTCTCTCCATCTCCTCCCCTCTTCTTTCTCTTCCTTCTCCTCCCCTCTTCTTCCTCTTCCTTCTCCTCCCCTCTTCTTCCTCTTCCTTTTCCTCCCCTCTTCTTCCTCTTCCTTCTCCTCCTCACCTCTTCTTTTTCCTCTTCCTTCTCTCCATGCTCACCTCTTCTTTGATGTGTAAGCGTGTTTTCTGATAATACTTCCCTTGAATTCTAGGTTCTACTGTGAACTTCTGAGACTTGTCCAGTGGTCATCTGTGCTAGATAGATTTATGTCAACTAGACACAAACTAAAGTCATTTGAGTGTCAGGAACCTCAATTAAGAAAATTCCAGCCAGGCGTGGTGGCGCACACCTTTAATCCCAACACTTGGGAGGCAGAGGCAGGCGGATTTCTGAGTTCGAGGCCAGCCTGGTCTACAAAGTGAGTTCCAGGACAGCCAGGGCTATACAGAGAAACCCTGTCTCGAAAAATAAAAAAAAAAATCCTCCATAAGATTTTGCTGCAGGCAAACCTGTAGGGCATTTTCTTAATTAGTGATTGATGGGGCAAGACTCAGTCCATAGTAGTGGGGGTGCCATCTCTGCACTGGTGGTCCTAGGTTTCTCAAGGAAGTGGACTGAAAAAGCTGTGGGGATCTAAGCCAGGAAGCAGCACCTCTCCATGGCCTCTGCATCAGCTCCTGCCTCCATGCTCCTACCCTGTTTCCTTTCCAGTTTTGACTTCCTTCAGTGATGAGCACCAATGTAGAAGTGAATGACCAATAAACTCTTTCTATCCCCAAGTTACTTTGTTCATTGTGTTTCATCATAACAGTAGTAACCCTAACTAATACACCTCTTAATATTTGCGGGCCTTGATCCTTGAACTGATGGATCTGACTTCTGCATCATTGTTTCTGGCTCTGTGGAGCAGAGGAACTTTTCCTCTTCTGTGATCGTAGGAACCAATGTCCTAACAAATCTCCTCATGTACACATCTAGAAAGTTCCAGCTAACACACCACACTTTTGTTCAGTTCAAAGACCAGAATAGCTAGAGTCTCCACTCACTGTAGTCGAGTAGTAGGAGTCACAGGCTGCTCAAAGGAAGGTCAGGCTCTCAACTCCATCTGACCCTCAACTGGCTAGATGGGGTTCTTTCACAGTCTATGTATTCAAATGTTGATATCATCCAGAAAGACTCTCACAGACACACCCAAAGTAATTATTGACCAAAAGTTTGAAAATACCCAGTCATATTGACCACCACATTAACCATAAAGGAAAAGTCAGATAGAGTCAACCACTTTAAAATTAAAAACCCTTCATCCAAAAACAACACAAGCAGTATAAAAACAAGCCACAAACTGCAAAAGGACAATTGTAACTTAAGTGATGGTATTAGTCATCTTGGGTTGCTATGTCAGAATGCCAATGCCAGTGACCAGGAAAATACCCAACATTCATTTCCCACAGTTCTGAGATCAAGGTGCTGGCAGATTTTAGGTTTAGCATTCTCTCTCTCTCTCTCTCTCTCTCTCTCTCTCTCTCTCTCTCTCTCTCTCTCTCATTAGTAGACAGTTACCTTCTTGTTGTTTGGTTGACAAAACAATCACTGCCCTTACTCTCTAGAGGTTTACATCTATCATTGGGAGCCCCACAGTCATGACCCTGCCTAATCAAATTACAGTGAGATCTCCTGCTTCCACTGTACTGGGGTAAAAGTTTCAACGTATAAATTTTAGGAGAATATAAACATGCAGAGCGTGACAGTGACCAAGTGAGGATTAATATCCAGCATATGTAAGCAACTCCCATGAATCAACCTCACTCTTAATCAAAGAAATGAAATTAAAACCAGAAGAAAGAGATAATATTTCCTACCACAAATTTGCTAAAATAATGCCAGGGGCTGGTAAAAAAAAAAAAAAAAAAAAAAAAGGAGGAGCAACAATTATATAGTCTAGAGAGGAGACTAACGAGTGCCATTATTGTCAGAAAATTTTCAGCATTATAGGTACTAGCAATGTGGGATGAGTATTAACTTCTGTCCTGAAACTCTACTGTTGGGAAGGTGCCCAAAGACAGCACTTATCCTTGTGCAATGAGACAAGCACAGAAATGTCTTTATCAACAGTGTTCATAAGAGGAAAGATCTGGAACAGGCTAGTTATCCATTTTAAGATGGATATGTTAATTATGCCATCTGTGTGTGCGTGTGTGTGTGTGTGTGTGTGTGTGTGTGTGTGTATGTGTGCGTGCGCTAGAATTGTATATGATAGAGACAATAAGACAGGGTGAATTGCCTCAACATAAAATGAGGTATTAAATTACTGAGGAATGGTGATCATGATAATATTAACAATACAATACTAGCTAGTATATAAATTGTTTGCTATTATCAAACACTGTCTAACTGTTATCTAAATGTAATTTAATCCCAGACGAATCTGATCTAAGGAAAGGATAATGAGTACAAGAAATTATTTTTAGACTCAGAAACCCTCATTTTTATGCTGATACTGTATGAACAAGGGAAAGAGATCTCCAATCAGGGGTGAAATAATGGCACATTATTAGACAGGATAATGTGATTCCAAGGATAGGGAACAAAGGAAGGAGCATAAACTTAACATGTGAGGATAATTTTTCAAACCATACACCTCTGTCATGAGGTGATGGGGGATGGGTATAAAACACGAGGGTGGGTAGCAAAACTCTCAAGAATTGCCTGGCTCCAGACGGGTTCCAATGCCGCAAAGGAAAGCTGTCTTGAAAAATCTCTTCAGGAAGATTTCCTTCATGAGAAATAGGCCATGCTCCTACACATGGCAGAGAGTTGGGGAAGAGATAATTGAGAATCATTAAGGTGCCATGGTCTATTGATCACAGAACAAATTTAATGAAAATACAATTTATGTAGTATCCCATCAATACAATGTGTGCATGGGCAATAGAAGAAGCTAAGTAGATCAATGTTCTTGAAATTTAAATGATCAGTGATTTTAAATCCCAGAGGTAAACAATGGGGAAGCCAGAGCTCTGTGATCACTCATTAGAATGCCACTCACCAATCAGCATACGCTTCCAATTAGCCCTGAAGACTGGGCTACAGCTTTGCAGGGATACCACATACATATCCGATGATCATGGTTTACAGAAATATTTTTCTCAATAATGTTCATAATAGCCAAGATCTGGATTAGTCCATCTATATTAAAATAAATATGTCAATTATGTTATATTCATATGCTGGAATTGTTCTTGGTAATAATTATAAAACTCTATTTAGCAATTTACAGGGAAATAGTTGTTCACCTTTCTAAGGGCTAAGCTCACGAGTTGTCTTCCATAGCAAACTGGGTGGAAGAATGAGTCCCCAATTCTGTGGATGCTTGTCAAGCAAGTTTGAAGAGAAAACGGTGATAGACTGAGAAGGCTGTATTTTAATTTTTGTATGGCTCATATGGATATGTGTGAGATATAAGTCATGCAATTGGAAAGAAGTAGAGAAAACAAGGGCCTGTAGAAAGAAAGAGGAGGGAGGGGTAATAGAATACATGTGACATGAGAGTAGAAGGGAAACCACTGGAGAAACGAGGTACATGAGGAAGGGAAAAAGCCACAGGGGAGGAAATGAGAGACAAACATCACCCAAAACATAACGTGTATTCAAGCGTGAAGGCACCACATATTCCTTAGGCAATTTTTAACATTTTTAAAAATGAGCTACAATAGCTGAGGGTGAGTGTGTGTGTGTGTGTGTGTGTGTGTGTGTGTGTGTGTGTGTGTGTGTGTGTGTGCATGCATGCGCACACATGCATGCATGCATCTGCATATGTGTGTGTGGCTTGCATACACACCCTAAAGAAGAAGAAGACATAAAAGTCATGAATAGCAAGCATTTGTTGACGGTAAATACAGCCACCAAATCCCAACATGCTAAATAAGAGCCAGAAAGAAGGTAGTTCTGGAAGAGCTTTACTAAGCATCTGGAACTCATTTCCCCCAATAAATTGTGTATGACAAAGCTGGGGCAATGCAAAAAGGGACTGGATGGAGCTTTCTGTCAGTAGACTGCATGCAAAAAGCTAGTAGTGACATCTATCCATGAAGACAGTCACAGCAGGACATTCCTCCAACCACATGATCTTGTGTCACTAAGAGTCACCAAATGGATTCTCCAGAATGCCACCTCTTGTCATTTTATCTATACTGGCAGAGATCCCAGTACATGGTGCCGCTCCACACATAGTTGTTCAATGACATCGAATCCAGTCTGTATAGCTCCCTCTAAGCCATCATTAATCTTCAGTGCGCTGTGTCATTGCTCTTAGGGAGATGAGAAACTGGAAACCAGAGACCTCTAGCAGACTGAAATCCTTAAACTAGGTCTTAAACTCAATAAAAATGTATAGC